>BQNB010031715.1:0-53745 GCA_026074375.1 Tanacetum coccineum | reverse complement strand
GGCATGAACTACTTTATGTTCATGCAAATGGCTTGTGTATATTTTGCTACACAACCCGCGTTTTCTAAAAAGAAAACTGTATGTTTCAGTGCATTTTGTCCTTAAACACAAACGAGAAGTCTTCTTTAACTTGAGCAATTTTTATCAAAATATGTTTATCAAACATGCTCGAGTTAAACAAAATTTTCAAAATGCTGGAAATTAATTCAGAATCTGTTATGTCATTTAAATGGAAAAATATTTTCAAGAAATTTCGAACACTCGAACAAATCAAAGAAATCTTTAAATAGACTACGGGTCTTTGTTCGAGGGGGAGAACGATCTTTAACATGAAAATTTCCAGAAATGTTCAAAAAGTAATTATCAGAATAAATTTCATCATTAGGAAAAATAATGAAGGAAACTCGATCAATCAAACAAATTCTACAGCTCTTTAAATAGAAATGGGTATTTGTTTGAGGAGGAGAACATGCTTTCAAAGAAATAAAATTTTCAAAAGTGTTGAGGAAAAATATCGGAAAAAGTGTTAAAACTTTTAACGGGTCATTATTTGAGGGTGAGTCAACAGGATTAACTTCGGGAATATTGTTGCAAAATAGGTATACACTTAAGGGTATTTAGTGTAACTTTTTAAAAGTTTACCAATTTAGGACCTAAAATGCAAATTAGTTTCATCTTAAAGGAGTTGGTGTGATTTAAAAGTTTGGTTAGATTTCCCCAAGAGACTAAAAAATCTAGGGACTACTTTTGCCAAAACCAAAAAAGCCACCCCATAAACACTTACTCGACCACCGATCCAATACTCATTCATCACACAGTTCACAAATAAATTTCCCTTCCCTATTTGTTTCTTAAAGGGATCGGCCAAACCCAAATTAACAGAAATCATTTTTGATCGAAAGGTAAAGCACGAATGTTGTTTATAATCATCTCCTAAACATAATTGCAAAAGGAATTAATTCATCTCTTCACATATCTTGAAAAAAAATCAAAAATCTTGATTTATGGTTCATAAAAATTGAAAGTGTTTAGATGTTTTGTATTTTCCTAAGCTTTTGTAGTTTAGGTATGTAACATAACTAGTGTTAACTTGTTTTTTATTGTGTTATTGAAATGGTAAAATTTTAAGGGGTGTTTGGTTCGAACTCATAACCGAACCATGGAGGTCTTCATTGTTTTGATTGTTTGTGTTTAGTGATTGTGTATACATGCCTAGGAACGTTAATATATTATGTTTTATTGAAAAAGGTTTAACCTTTAAGCAAATTGAATGTTTCTTGGGCTCCATATACACGAAATTCACAATGTGTGATCAAGGATGTTTGTGTTTGTGTTATGATCAATTTTTACATGACTAGAAACGCGTTATGAGCACTATAATTGAATAAAGGCTTGTCTAAAGTGTTTTTTGCTTTATTTGATACTTAAGGTGGATTTTTGTTAAGTAAATTTACATAAAAAGTTTGAGTTTTTGATGGTGCACACTAAGTGTTTGTTAAAATGCTTGTTCCAAAAATTGTTACCATTTTGTTGGGTGTATTACCTTAACCAAACCACACAAGGGTTCACAAAGAGGGAAAAGGCTCAAATTTATGGTTCCACCAAACCACATGATTCGGTCAATTTGGATCCCACCGAACACCAATGGTCAGTCAATGAAAACCCACCAAATCACACATTGTTGGTCCTTTTGATACCCACGAACCACCTATAAGGGTCGGTTCATTTTGTCCTACGACATACCTTCACCTTGGATCGGTTCACAAGACCACCGAACCATCACCTTGGATCAGTTTACAAAACCCACCGAACCATCACCTTGGATCGGTTCATAAGACCACCAAACCACAAGGTCGGTTCAACGGAACCTTGGCCTAAGTCAAAACCCACCGAACCATTGGATCAATTCACACCATTGAACACCTTTTTGGATCGGTTCAATGAGTTTCGAACACAATGGGTTCTGGGCACGGGTCACCAGAAAAACATGGTTCAACCAAACTTTGGACTACGGAACCATTATTTGGTTTGACCCGTGACTCGTGTTGACTGAGACCTTTGACCATTTGACCTTTGACCCTTCTTTGACCAACTCAATATCCTTCAAAAATTAGTAACAAACGGATTTAAAATCTTCAATATAAAAACAAAAAGGTTTTAAAAATAATTCAAAGAGTTTGAAAATAAAATGTGGGTTTAAAATAAATACTTTTTCAAAAAGTATTAACCGTTTTAAAATCAAAAAATGATCAAAATTATTATAATGAGTTTATATATCGGGTAATTTAAGATGTGTATACTTTTCTTCGTTTGTATTGTACCCTCATAAATTTAATCTCTAATGAACCTCAAAATGTGTTGTTTAGATCGTTTTTTATTAGTTTTGACCATGTCTGTTAACTTTAACTATTGACTTTGACTTAGTCGTTGACCGTTGACCAAGTTTGACCTTCTTAATCATGTGCTTTATAAGTTCTTTTGATATAAAATTGATTGTGTTTTCACATGATTGAATACATGTTCTATCTATTATCTATAAAAATGTCAAAAATAGTTTAACAAGTATTTCTATATCAAAAGACGCACCAACGATTGATAGCGGTCGTTGTACTATCAAAAATAAACCTTAACTAAACCTATATAGATAGGATAAGAAAGGGTTGAATCCTCAGGGATAGTAGATTTAATATTAAGTTCTGGGTGTTCACTGATCATTAATAGTTGTGGTTTTGAAATTCTTAGGAACTAAAAAATACTGTTTAAGCTAATGTTTTAACTAGTAAAATAAAAAGGAAGTTGTAAACATTAAGTGAACAATTCAATTCCTTCCTGCTTCCAATATATAGGGTTGATACGTTATTGGTTTTATCTAGACTTTAAATCATATTACATAGATTACTTTGTCTTTTTTTGGATGAATCAATTTAGTATTGTTAGGTTTTTCATGGGACTAGCATAATAAGTCTCTTTATACCATTTCAACTATAAATTATGTTTTAATGATCTATTTAGGTACGACTTATGCCGATTACGCAACCATCTTTTTCCTTAGCTAGATAGAACAAGTATGCATTGCTAACTAACAATAAGTTGTCTTGCACAAACCATATGCATGAATGCATTTAAGTCATAAACCAATGTAAATATAAATGTAATAATCCAAAACATTGATCAAACCCTAATATGGTTACAGGAAGGAATTACAACGAGGTTAGCCGGACATGATGATGGAGACGATGGAAGAGTTTGTTGTCATGGTGGCTATGGATTTAGTACGTCTTCTTTTAACTTATTGATCTGGCTAGTGTGGCTGCTCTCTCTCTATTTGGTGTGTCATCTGGTTGTGAATAAACCCCTAGGGCGAATTGTATGTATACTATCCCCGAGACGAATTGTGTATTGATTGTATGTTTATATAAACACAAGGGGATTAACCCTTGTGTGCTCTCCACGCCAAAACAAAGCCCACTATGCCCTTTCCTTTTTTCTGCTTACTCCACGTTTGAACAGCCTAAGTGAAAATTACACGTGGCCTTTTCCTTTTTAACCAAGGCCCAAATTAGATTGATTTCTTTCTTTGCTTTGTGTTGCTCGTGGGCCAGCCAATGTTTTACATAGATTTGTCAATAAACTTCTTAGCCACGTTTTGATTTTTCACACAGATGTAAACACGGGTTAAATGCAGAATTCTTGGTATTTTTCCACATAAACAATAGTGACAATATTTTCCATTTCTGTGTCTTTTTGAATCACTTAAACGGAGTTCAGACGAAGAAGATATGGCCATATCATTGAAACAGTCTAAATCTTTCTCTCTTCATTATTTATTTACATTCAATTTATTGTCACATTCCGTGTCTTTTCACTTTAGCTCACAAAGTTTTCATTTTCAGGTCCATTTTATTGCATAACTACTAATCATCCAATACACACTCAATGTTACTTGTTTAAAGATATCAATGCAATAGGCTGTAATTTACATGCTATGTGGTGTTTGTAAAATACATCCGATCATAAAACTCCTCCACTTATCCATTACTCGTCACGAGAAGAATAATTTTATATATCTTAGCAATGTTAATTACATAGTTTTTAATCATACCATTGAAATTCCATCAAAAAGATAAAATTCAACCTAGTACACTAATAACCATCCTATATGACCAATAATCCAAAATGATTACCAATATTTTTGTCCTTCTTAAACACTTAACATAACCGCTCCCATTGGTTCCATTTACTTTATGTTTCATTAATTAACCATGTGCCCAAATACTTTGTTACACCTCTTTAATCAAATTCTAAACATCAATCCATAAACAAGTGGTGAGATTACCTTACACTTTTTTTATACCAGAGTGTATTTTTACCATAGGAGCGCACTTTTATGTGCACTTAAGTCCATCATACTTTTCTTTCTTACTTCACTTTTGCTCATTTTTGCACTGAATTTTACTATCACTTTTCAAGAATTTTTTTTTGCTCATAACATACATAAGCTCCTTTTTTAGCCATCCGGGACCGTTTCTTATACAAGTCATCCCGAATGCTTTATACACTCCTTTTAAGGTTGATATAAAGACCAATCATTTGGTATAGAAATGATTATTTATCCTTGTTGGTGAATTCTTAGACTCACGGCACACGGGAACTGGTTAATTTAGTCTGTTTTAATTAAATGGGAACAGCTATGCTTCGTGCCTACTGGTATATCATATGATGGAGTTATCTACCACATAGTTCTTAATTTTATCATGCAGATTTCTGTATATACTACCTTCCTTTTTTCATAACAAACATAGGATTGGGTTATTCCACATAAAATTGTCTCAGCTAAGGCAATGCTTTCCTTCTTTAAGAATTGGTGTCTGAACATGCTAACACTAAATATAACCTTGCGCGGGTGACGAATTAGTTGGCATGCCATTATTTTGACTACCACCAATAATTATGACAGTTCTCCAACTCTTTTCTATGGTCGCCGTGCGCGGGCGACGAGCCGGGTAAGATCAATTTAAGTGTCCTAACCCAACTATTACATTATTATATTTCATATTATATTATTTTAACTTTCTTCTTGTTGTATAAGGAAAAGTTAGTAGGGAATTTCATCGGTATGGTTGGATCATTACTAATTTTAACTTATGCCCTAACTAAATGCAACAATATAATCTAGTTATTTTCATATAATTTATACAACGGAATCGGGTGCACCTTATAATCATGGCCGGATCTTCTAGTTTGCTCCAATAAGTCATCCACAAACTAATCTTCAGAATTTGCAAACACTCAACAAGTATATGTAGAAGAAATTTCCACATCTAATTAGCACAAGACTCTTATAACAATTTAGGACCTAAAATGCAAATTAGTTTCATCTTAAAGGAGTTAGGAGTGTTTAAAAGTGTTTAGGCTTAGTTTTCAAGAGACTAAAAACTCTAGGGACTATTATTGCCAAAACCAAAAGCCACCCCATAAACCACTACTCCCCACCGATCCTATACTCATTCCTCACACAGTTCACAAAAATTTTCTCCTTCCCCTCTTTGTTCTTAAGGATCGGCCAAAACCCAACATAAACAAGAAATCATTTTTTATAGAAAGGTAAAGCACAAATGTTGTTTATAATCATCTCCTAAACATAATTGCAAAAGGAATTGATTCATCTCTTCACATATCTTGAAAAAAAAACAAAAATCTTGATTTATGGTTTAAAAAAATTGAAAGTGTTTAGATGTTGTCATTTCCTTAAGGCTTTTGTAGATTATGATGTAACATAACTAGTGTTAACTTGTTTTTTATTGTGTTATTGAAATGGTAAAATTTTAAGGGGTGTTTGGTTCGAACTCATAACCGAACCATGGGGGTCTTCATTGTTTTGATTGTTTGTGTTTAGTGATTGTGTATACATGCCTAGGAACGTTAATATATTATGTTTTATTGAAAAAGGTTTAACCTTTAAGCAAATTGAATGTTTCTTGGGCTCCATATACACGAAATTCACAATGTGTGGTCAAGGATGTTTGTGTTTGTGTTATGATCAATTTTTACATGACTAGAAACGCGTTAGGAGCACTATAATTGAATAAAGGCTTGATCTTTATGTGTTTTATGCTTAAATTGATCCTAAGGGTGCGTTTTGTTAAGTAAATTTACATAAAAAGTTTGAGTTTTTGATGGTGCACACTAAGTGTTTGTTAAAATGCTTGTTCCAAAAATTGTTACCATTTTGTTGGGTGTATTACCTTAACCAAACCACACAAGGGTTCACAAAGAGGGAAAAGGCTCAAATTTATGGTTCCACCAAACCACATGATTCGGTCAATTTGGATCCACCGAACCACCCATGGGTCAGTCCATAGAAACCCACCAAAACACCACATGGGTTGGTCCTTTTGAACCCACCGAACCACCATAAGGGTCGGTTATTTTGACCTACCGAACCATCACCTTGGATCGGTTCACAAGACCACCGAACCATCACCTTGGATCAGTTCACAAAACCCACCGAACCATCACCTTGGATCGGTTCATAAGACCACCGAACCACAAGGTCCCTTCAACGGAACCTTAGCCCAAGTCAAAACCCACCGAACCATTGGATCAATGCACACCATTGAACCACCATTGACCACCTTTTTGGATCGGTTCAATGAGTTTCGAACCACAAAAGGGTTCAAGGCATGGGTCACCGAACCAACAAGGTTCAACCAACCTTTGGACTACCGAACCATTATTTGGTTTGACCCGTGACTCGTGTTGACTGAGACCTTTGACCATTTGACCCTTGACCCTTGTTTGACCAACTCAATATCCTTCAAAAATTAGTAACAAACGGATTTAAAATCTTCAATATAAAAACAAAAAGGTTTTAAAAATAATTCAAAGAGTTTAAAAATAAAATGTGGATAAAACTAAATAACTTTTTCAAAAGTATTAACGTTTTCAAAAACACAAAATGATCGAAATTATTAAAATGAGTTTAATACGGGTAAATAAAGATGTGTAAACTTTATACGATTGTCATGTACCTCATAAATTTAATCTCATGAACCTCAAACTTAGATGATTAGATCGTTTACTTAGTTTGACCATGTCTGTTAACTTTAACTATTGACTTTGACTTAGTCGTTGACCGTTGACCAAGTTTGACCTTCTTAATCATGTGCTTTATAAGTTCTTTTGATATAAAATTGATTGTGTTTTCACATGATTGAATACATGTTCTATCTATTATCTATAAAAATGTCAAAAATAGTTTAACAAGTATTTCTATATCAAAAGACGCACCAACGATTGATAGCGGTCGTTGTACTATCAAAAATAAACCTTAACTAAACCTATATAGATAGGATAAGAAAGGGTTGAATCCTCAGGGAGTAGGTAGATTTAATATAAGTTCTGGGGTGATCACTGATCAATAAAAGTTGTGGTTTTGAAATCTTAGAACTAAAATACTGATTAAGCTAATGATTAAACTAGAAAAATTAAAAAGGAAGTTGTAAACAATTAAGAGAACAATACAATTCCTTCCAGCTTCCAATATCTAGGGTTGATCACGTTATGGATTATCTAGACTTTAAATCAATTACAAAGATTACTTTGACTTATTATGGATGAATCAATTTAGGTACTTGTTATGTTTATCAATGACTAGCAATAATAAGTCTTATACCAATTCAACTAACAATTATGTTTTAATGATCTATTTAGGTACGACTTATGCCGATTACGCAACCATCTTTTTCCTTAGCTAGATAGAACAAGTATGCATTGCTAACTAACAATAAGTTGTCTTGCACAAACCATATGCATGAATGCATTTAAGTCATAAACCAATGTAAATATAAATGTAATAATCCAAAACATTGATCAAACCCTAATATGATTACAGGAAGGAATTACAACGAGATTAGCCGAACATGATGATGGAGACGATGGAAGAGTTTGTTGTCATGGTGGCTATGGATTTAGTACATCTTCTTTTACTTCTTGATCTGCTCGTTGGCTGCTCTCTCTCTATTCTGTTGTGTCATCTGTTGTGAATAAACCCCTAGGACGAATTGTATGTATACTATCCTCGGGACGAATTGTGTATTGATTGTATGTTTATATAAACATAAGGGGATTAACCCTTGTGTGCTCTCCATGCCAAAACAAAGCCCACTAGGCCTTTTCCTTTTTTCTGCTTACTCCACGTTTGAAGAGCCTAAGTGAAAATTACACGTGGCCTTTTCCTTTTTAACCAAGGCCCAAATTAGATTGATTTCTTTCTTTGCTTTGCTTTGCTCGTGGGCCAGCCCAATGTTATTACATAGATTTGTCAAAAACTTTAATAGCCACGAATTGATTTTTCAACAGATGTAAACACGAGGTAAAATGCAGAATTTTGGGTATTTTACCACATAAAAATAGAGACAATCCTTTTCTCTTTCCGTGACTTTTTGAATCACTTAAAACGGAGTTCAGATGAAGAAGTTATGGCCAAATCATTGAAACACGTCTAAATCTTTCACTCTTCATTATTTTACTTCATTTATTGTCACATTCCGTGTCTTTTCACCATTAGCTCACAAAGTTTTCATTTTAGGTCCATTTTATGCATAACCTACATAATCACAAAACACACTCAAAGTACATGTATAACAACGAATAACAATGCAACTATGCGTAATTAACATGCTATGAGGTGTATGTAAAATACACCGATCAAACCTCCCCAACTTAACCCTTACTCGTCCCGAGGAAGAAATCTACTATATCTTAGCATGTTAATTACATAGTTTTTAATCATACCATTGAAATTCCATCAAAAAGATCAAATTCAACCTAGTACACTAATAACCATCCTATATGACCAATAATCCAAAATGATTACCAATATTTTTGTCCTTCTTAAACACTTAACATAACCGCTCCCATTGGTTCCATTTACTTTATGTTTCATATAATTAACCATGTGCCCAACATACTTAATACACCCCTATAATCAATCTAAACATCAATCCAAAACAAGAGGTGAGAATACCTTACACCTTTTATAATACCGGAGTTTTTATACCATAGGAGCACACATTTTTGAGAGCACATAAGCCATCATACTTTAACTTTCATACTTTCACTTTTTGCTCTTTTTTTTTCTTTTTTTTTCACATGAATTTTACTTCACATTTCAACATTTTTGCTCATAACATACATAAGCTCCATTTTTAGCCATCCGGGACCGTTTCTTATACAAGTCATCCCGAATGCTTTATACACTCCTTTTAAGGTTGATATAAAGACCAATCATTTGGAAGAATGAATATCTATCCTATAGGTGCATACTAAGACACATCGGCACATGGGAACCGGTTAATTTAGTCCGTTTTAATTAAATAGGAACAGTTATGCTTCGTGCCTATTGGTATATCATATGATGGAGTTATCTACCACATAGTCTAATTAATCAATGCACTAACTTAAACCAACCTTCCTAATTTCATTAACAACAATACAAGGATTGGGTTATTTCACATAAAATTGTCTCAGCTAAGTGCAATGCTATCCATCATAAGAATTGGCGTCTGACCCATGCTAACAACTAAAATATCACCTTGCGCGGGTGACGAATCAGATAGGCAAGCCCAGCATATGACTACCACCAATAATTATGACAGTTCTCCAACTCTTTTCTATGGCCACCGTGCGCGGGTGACGAGCCGGATAAGATCAATTTAATGTACTAAACCCACTATTAACATTATTATATTTTATATTATATTATTTTAACTTTCTTCCCGTTCTAAGCAAAAGTAAGTAGGGAAATTCATCGGGTATGGTTTGTCATCTACTAATTATACATATGCCTAACTACATGCAAACAATCAAATCAATTTTATAATCAAATTATACAACGGAATCGGGTGCTTCCATATAATCTAATCATGCCGACCTTCTAGATTCTCCAATAAGTCATCCAACAAACTAATTCAGAATTTGCAAACACTCAACAAGTAAATGTAGAATAATTTCCACATCCCAATTAGCACAAGACTCTTAATAATGTGATTCCAAATTTTTTAATTTTTTTTTTTCATTTTTCCCCAAAAATCACATTAATGACCCTATTTTTTGACCACAAATTCCACAAAAACAGGTAAACAGCATGTGACACCACCCCCCCCCCCCCTCTCAACTTAAAGCATTGCATTGTCCCTAATGCAAAAACTTTAAGTTGAAATTTTGGTAAAAAATCACTTTAAAAAACTCACACAACAACAAAAACCTAACTCACTTTCGTAGGAATCACGGTTGCATTTAGCGTATGCAACAAGCCTTTAAACCACTCGGTAGCCCAAGTGGACGAGTTATAGTCTCGTGAGGGTTTGTAGTGAACACACCCACAAAGTTCGACAAAATAAATAAAATGATAAAATAAAGAAAACAAACACGGGTTGCCTCCCGAGTAGCGCTAAGTTTAACGTCATCAGCCCGACGATACCTGAGATGCTCGGTATCATGGTGGTTTGATGGAACATTTCCTGTATGAGTTACCCTGACGTATTTCTGCGTTACGAGTCCATGTCATATCCGTGTTTTTAAACACTATAGAAATATTATTTTCCGTTAAGCCAACGAAGTGTTTATGCTTCGAAACCCACACTCTTCTTTTCCTTTTTCTTCGGCTAGATGCACTAAGAACTTGTTTTACACAGGATCTCTTGCTCGTAACCTTAATCAACTTATCATAATTTGAAACTTTTCCAAAATCCTTCTTTCCATGACATACAAATTGACTCAAATTTCGAACACCGACTCTTGCTTTCCTATGAACTTGCTTTAGAATGATATGAGTGAGTTTACAAAGAGAGTTCTTGTTAAGCTTCTCCACAACATACCGATCTTCTATGAATGACACCTTAACTCGTGCTTTCCCGTGTGTATAAAACAAGTCATCCATACCAACTTTGTTGGTTAATACTTGTGGCACTTGAGGTGGATTCTGATCGATATAAGCAACTTCAACTTCTTCCTCATTGACATATTGTTGTTCTTCCAACGAATTTGAACACTCATATAGCAAAAGAGTCAAACATTCCTCGTCTTCTTTCGATCTTATATCATCAATTGGTTGAAGTATTAGTTCCTCTAAAGTTAGGAGATAAGGTGTGGTATTAGCCCCTATAACTCCCTCCCCAACTTTAAAGGGAACCGATTCTTTACCATGTTCTTTAATTAGAGAACTGAGATCTTCAAATGAGTTGTTGTGATCTTCTTCATCTTCTTCATCCTTATAAGAACCAAACGCTGACCATTCGGTGGTGTTTGTCGAGTGAAGTGTGAATTCTTCATTTTGCTCTTCATCTTCATCATCAAAATCTAGCACGATGATGCCTTGAGGTTCATATGTTTCATCTTTATTCAGTTGATCCAACAACCGATCAACATGTGTCTCAAGAGCTGCAAAACTAGCGTCGTGAGCTGCAAAACTAGCCTCGTATCTTCGATTTGCCTCTTTGTTGGATTCTATCATTGACACAAGCTTATCATATTTTTCGTCAAAACTCAAGTGTTGGTTATCACCTTGTTTTTGTCCTTGATAATAATACTCTTGAGTTGGTCTTTGTGGTTGATTTAAGAAACTATAGGTATTATATGAAGGAGTATGGAAATATTGATCACCATATTCACCTTGATACATCGTGTCATCTTCCATCTCAATATTGTAATTAGCATGATACGTGTCATACTCATAAGCATCATATTGAGATCGGTAGTCATATGTCTCATGTACTCGCTCCTTCCTACATTCTTTCTCCTCCGGACAATTTTCATAAGAATGAAATGGATTCCCACAAGTTCAACATGAATCCATAGAAGCTTTAGGTTGAGTAAATGATGAAATTGAGCATGTGATGTACGTCCCGATCTACGCGTGCGCATACACTAACCTGCACACTCACAACCAACAAAACAAACAAGTAAACAAAACAAGAGAAAAAAAATCTTTTTGTATTTTTTTTATTTTGAAACTATTAACAAAAACTTAAACTAAAGCGCACTCACTCCACGACAACGGCGCCAAAATTTGATAGCGGTCGTTGTACTATCAAAAATAAACCTTAACTAAACCTATATAGATAGGGTAAGAAAGGGTCGAATCCTCAGAGAGTAGGTGGATTTAATTTAAGTTATGAGGTGATCACTGATCAATAAAAGTTATGGTTTTGAAATCTTAGAACTAAATTACAAAGATTACTTTGACTTATTATGGATGAATCAATTTAGGTACTTGTTATGTTTATCAATGACTAGCAATAATAAGTCTTATACCAATTCAACCAACAATTATGTTTTAATGATCTATTTAGGTACGACTTATGCCGATTACGCAACCATCTTTTTCCTTAGCTAGATAGAACAAGTATGCATTGCTAACTAACAATAAGTTGTCTTGCACAAACCATTAAACACAATCTTAAATCAAACAATATATTTAAATATGCATGAATGCATTCAAATCATAAACCAATGTAAATATAAATGTAATAATCCAAAACAATGATCAAACCCTAATATGGTTACCGGAAGGAATTAGAACGAAATTAGCCGGACATGATGATCGAGACGATGGAAGAGTTTGGTGTCATGGTGGCTATGGATTTAGTACGTCTTCTTTTACTTCTTGATCTGCTCGTTGGCTGCTCTCTCTCTCTCTATTCTGTTGTGTCGTTTGCTATGAATAAACCCCTAGGACAAATTGTATGTATACTATCCCCGGGACGAATTGTGTATTGATTGTATGTTTATATAAACACAAGGGGATTAACCCTTGTCTGCTCTCCATGCCAAAACAAAGCCCACTAGGCCTTTTCCTTTTTTCTACTTACTCTACGTTTGAACAGCCTAAGTGAAAATTACATGTGGCCTTTTCCTTTTTAACCAAGGCCCAAATTAGATTGATTTCTTTCTTTGCTTTGCTTTGCTCGTGGGCCAGCCCAATGTTATTAGATAGATTTGTCAAAAACTTCAATAGCCACGAATTGATTTTTCAACAGATGTAAACACGAGGTAAAATGCAGAATTTTGGGTATTTTACCACATAAAAATAGAGGAAATCCTTTTTTCTTTCTGTGGCTTTTTGAATCACTTAAAACGGAGTTCAGACGAAGAAGTTATGGCCAAATCATTGAAACATGTCTAAATCTTTTACTCTTTATTATTTTACTTCATTTATTTTCACATTCCGTGTCTTTTCACCATTAGCTCACAAAGTTTTCATTTTAGCTCCATTTTATGCATAACCTACATAATCACAAAACACACTCAAAGTACATGTATAACAACGAATAACAATGCAACTATGCGTAATTAACATGCTATGAGGTGTATGTAAAATACACCTATCAGTGATCTTAGTTGCATCCGGTCCAGGGTATTCTCTTACATTGTTAGCATCATTTGGGTTGCATATGTTTGAGAAAATTTGAAAATCATTGTTAGTGGCTTAGTGACCATCCGTTTTAGATATAAGAGTATTTCGAAATAAACTATCTTTCTCATTTAAATGTGTTATAATTGGTTATATCTCTCGTAAATTTCACCACAGTGCACTAGGGTATTATTTATAATACTCATGCGTTAATATTTGAATTCCGCCCACTAGTGAAGTGGATTACTATACTAGTACTTGTACTACGTATGGTATTCCTGAGGCACTTAATCTTTCGAGATATTTCCCAAAAATAATAATAGTGATGTGTATTGATTTAATAATCTATATTGCTACATATTTTTACACATCATTATCTATTGATTTCAAATAACACAATGCCTTTGCAAAATGAATTTCCACAAACAAAAAGTTCTTTTGAGACTACTTTGAAATGATTTGACTAAGAGTTGCTGATAAATCAGGATGGCTATTAGGTCTAGTTATCACCTAAAAGCTGATAATGAATCCCTTTATCAAATCAGTGTATCTTTGTGGCCTAAGGTCACTTTACTAAAAGGACAACTCATTCTCATACGAATCAATTGTTTTTGAAAAGTTTCTACGCTCACACAAATGATGCTATTTCTTTAAAGATTGGTTAAGATGAACACCTTTAAGCATGAGAAAAGTAAAACATTCTCGTTGATTCTTCCATCTTTTATTTTATAGAAATAGTATCCTAGAACTTAATCTTAAGTGAGGATAAACAAAAACAAAACGAGAGATAAAAATCGTATGTGAAAAGAAAAGAGCATACGTCTTGTGTCAGAAAAAGCAAGTAAAAAGGCACATGAGAAAGAAACATGACATAAGTATGAAAAAAAAAGAAATGCTCGTTCATACAAAACAAACAAAGAGAATATAAACAGAAAATGAAATAAATGTGCTTAAGTTTGTATACATGTGAAACTAATCAAATTTGAATCTTATTCTCATAATCCAACATGTCAAGAACAAATCCTCATGTAATGATTGTCTCTGAAGAGCATCTGGTTCCACGTGCTAACAAACTCATCATTAGAAAGAACAACCAGCATGTCGCTTCAGATACAAACATCACTGATACAATGCTGAGAATTATTATTGGAATTCTCAGACATCACAAGCTTTACAAGTCGGTTTCCTTAACTGCCATTGTACCTGTCATATATTTACAAGAGTTCTAGACAACCATCGCTCACAACTCAAACACTCACACATATACATTTCAATTAGACACACAAACTCTCACTCTCAATGCTGGACTACTCTGCAATGTACTGCAGATGCCTCACCCTGATGCCAATAAACCATATACCAAACCTCCTACAGAAAATCAAATTCTTGGATTTATCAAGACACTTGGATATGATGAAGACCCAAAAGAAAAAATGACTTTTTGTCTCAACATTTGTTGCTACCAAACTTTGTCAACCATGGAGAGCTATTCTGAGTGTTCTCAACAGGAGTCTTACAGGAAAAGACACAAGCTGGGACACAACTAGACTTCCCATAATTCAGATACTTTTGGGAATTATTCACTCTACTAATTTGGATTTCGCCTCATTAATTTGGGATGAAATCGAATGGCAAGCAGTTAACAGAACAACAAAGCAAACTAAAATGTCTAAGCTGATGTACACTCGCTTCACCATGCTTTTCATTGATCACTTTCTATCTTGCAACAAGAGTATTCCTCGTAGATCCAACTCTGATATGCATAGTAAAGGTTAAGACTCACCTCTTACCAAACTAACAAACACTGTAAAAGGTACCTACAAATTCAGAATGGAGATACCTAATACAATGATCAACGATGCATTCAAGCAGTCAACAAGATAAAAGTACTACAAAGCTAAGAAAGCGGAAAGTGAGAAAGCAAAAGCTAACGAGGAACCAGAAGAGCAACATGTGTCTCCGGTCAGAAGTGGAGGAGGAAAAGGTTATATGCGTTCAGGAGATCAAGAAGAAAATGTCCCCAGCGCGTTCAAGAAAAATGATGTGCCAAGGAAAACAAGATCTCTCATTGTTGCTGACAACATTGTTGAAGAACCAGTTGCAGTTGAACTTGCCAAATCTGTTGGGAATTCTGATTTGATGATTACAAAACCTTATATGCAACAATAAAGAAAGAAGAAACAACAAGGACTTAAGATGTAATATTAGGTTAACTTAATATGTAAGCTAGGGTTTTATTGTAACCTCCCTCTATTATATAAAGAGGGGGTAGGCATCTGGTATAGATATCCATAATAGATCCAGAAACATAGAGCTCTCCAATGAGAGTCGTCTAGCAAAGGGGTGTGTGTGCATCATAGATAGAAAACGTGTTGTTTGAGTGGGTTTACACGTCCCACAAAATAGTTAGTTTATTAGTTAGTAATCCCAAATTATAGTGTTTGGGGTAAAGGTAGAATGTTCAATAATAAAACCTTGTTTGATAATATTACTTTCTTATTATTCCGCTGCGTGATTCAATATTATCTATAAAACTGATCCTAGATGAGCTTAAAAGATTCTCAACATGTGGTATCAGAGCCTCGGGGCTCTTGATCTAGGATCACAAGGTTTGTTTTGATGTCGTGTTCATGAAGAGAAGAAGATAGAATTTTCTGTTTTTGGATTTATTGAAGATGTGATTACGAAGACGATTGATTATCACTTATTTGATGTTGTAGTTGAGTTTCACAGGTGCGTGTTCTTATCATATCTTAAAGTGGGTGTTACACTTTAAAGATAACTTGTTCGTTTTATATGGTGTTGACGAAGACTTGAAGAATCTAGCAATGTGTGATTTTTCTTATGATGCTCAATGCGCACATTGGCTATCACTTAAAGGAGTTACGTTGTAGTGCTCAGTGTCTCATCTAGTTGAGGATTCTTTCAAGAGGTTGCGGTCTACTTATACTTCTTGGTTCAGTATAAGTTTGGAGTCACGTGGATAAACAAGACATAAGACACAAGTTTGGGATATTCAACTTCTTCATCAAATTCGTTATACTCAGTTTTCTTCATCAGTAATCACTACAAAAAGCCTACAGAATTGAAGATGTTCATGCACAGTTTCAGGGGAAGGTCATTACTACTGCTAGTCATTATTAATACTGCTAGTTTAAAATTTCTACTGCTTGAGTTCATTATTTGTGTTGAACTTCATGGGGGGTAATTTGAGTCAGTGGAAAGCTTGGATTAAAAGTTTTGATATATGATTTGAAGTTGTAAAGATCAAAGTTGCTTATATGTTCCCTATTGGATGAAGACAAAAAGGGGAAGATGATTATATGATTAGCAACTTATAGATCCTGTGGTGGCATGGAATGGAGATTGATAACTTAAGGGGAAGATCTTAAGTTAAGGGGAAGCAGTTTACAAAGGAAGATTGTTTCATTCAGGGAGATCCATGATCTCAACTTCAGGGGAAGTTCGTGCAAGAATTTGTTTGTTTTGTCATCATCAAATAGGGGAAGATTGTTGGGATTTACATATTTGATGAGACAAAAGAACAAAAGAATGAAACAAGAAGGACTAATTCAGCATTATGGGATTCTAGAAGACTTGAAGTCAAACAGTAGTTATCTTCTCATTTAATGCAGTCAAACAGCGATTAATGCTGATTGAAGATCTCATTCAATGCAGTCAAACAACGATTAATGCTGATTGAAGATTAATTACAACTTGAAGATTAATGCTGATTTAGTTTCCTAATTATTTAGTCAACCATATTAAATACATTGACTAAGTATTTAATATAATTGTTGACTGGAATTAGCTTTCTTTGTAAGTCTTGATCTCTCCCTATATAAAGAGATCATAGACATAGGTTTAGTACATCCAGAAACATAGAGCTCTCCAATGAGAGTCGTCTAGCAAAGGGGTGTGTGTGTGCATCATAGATAGAAAACGTGTTGTTTGAGTGGGTTTACACGTCCCACAAAATAGTTAGTTTATTAGTTAGTAATCCCAAATTATAGTGTTTGGGGTAAAGGTGGAATGTTCAATAATAAAACCTTGTTTGATAATATTACTTTCTTATTATTCCGCTGCGTGATTCAATATTATCTATAAAACTGATCCTAGATGAGCTTAAAAGATTCTCAACATGTGGTATCAGAGCCTCGGGGCTCTTGATCTAGGATCACAAGGTTTGTTTTGATGTCGTGTTCATGAAGAGAAGAAGATAGAATTTTCTGTTTTTGGATTTATTGAAGATGTGATTACGAAGACGATTGATTATCACTTATTTGATGTTGTAGTTGAGTTTCACAGGTGCGTGTTCTTATCATATCTTAAAGTGGGTGTTACACTTTAAAGATAACTTGTTCGTTTTATATGGTGTTGACGAAGACTTGAAGAATCTAGCAATGTGTGATTTTTCTTATGATGCTCAATGCGCACATTGGCTATCACTTAAAGGAGTTACGTTGTAGTGCTCAGTGTCTCATCTAGTTGAGGATTCTTTCAAGAGGTTGCGGTCTACTTATACTTCTTGGTTCAGTATAAGTTTGGAGTCACGTGGATAAACAAGACATAAGACACAAGTTTGGGATATTCAACTTCTTCATCAAATTCGTTATACTCAGTTTTCTTCATCAGTAATCACTACAAAAAGCCTACAGAATTGAAGATGTTCATGCACAGTTTCAGGGGAAGGTCATTACTACTGCTAGTCATTATTAATACTGCTAGTTTAAAATTTCTACTGCTTGAGTTCATTATTTGTGTTGAACTTCATGGGGGGTAATTTGAGTCAGTGGAAAGCTTGGATTAAAAGTTTTGATATATGATTTGAAGTTGTAAAGATCAAAGTTGCTTATATGTTCCCTATTGGATGAAGACAAAAAGGGGAAGATGATTATATGATTAGCAACTTATAGATCCTGTGGTGGCATGGAATGGAGATTGATAACTTAAGGGGAAGATCTTAAGTTAAGGGGAAGCAGTTTACAAAGGAAGATTGTTTCATTCAGGGAGATCCATGATCTCAACTTCAGGGGAAGTTCATGCAAGAATTTGTTTGTTTTGTCATCATCAAATAGGGGAAGATTGTTGGGATTTACAGATTTGATGAGACAAAAGAACAAAAGAATGAAACAAGGACTAATTCAGCATTATGGGATTCTAGAAGACTTGAAGTCAAACAGTAGTTATCTTCTCATTTAATGCAGTCAAACATCGATTAATGCTGATTAAAGATCTCATTCAATGCAGTCAACCAACGATTAATGCTGATTGAAGATTAATTACAACTTGAAGACTAATGCTGATTTAGTTTCCTAATTATTTAGCCAACCATATTAAATACATTGACTAAGTATTTAATACAATTGTTGACTGGAATTAGTTTTCTTTGTAAGTCTTGATCTCTCCCTATATAAAGAGATCATAGACATAGGTTTAGTATATCCATCATAGTTAGATCTCTCCAATGAGAGTCTAGACACACCAAAGAAAGCGTGTGTATTATTAGTTAGCTTATTAGTTAGTTTATTAGATAGTTAGTGTAGCCTCAAGGATTGTGGATCCTTGTTACAGTTTGTAACCATTTATTCTGATCAAATTAATGGAGGCCTAAATGTTTAGTAGTAAAACCTTGTTTAACAACATTACTGTTCTTTATAATTTCCGCTGTGCTTATTAATGTTATTTGTAAAACTAATCCTAGATGGGCAAAACGATCTCCACACCTTGGTTTCTTAACGTACGACCTAATCCATTTAGTCACGAGCCATGTGGATTCTTTCCTCATAGACAGTATTAGCTTCGATATCATTAGCAATTCGTTGGGTTACAACACACTTGATCCTCGTGGAACTCATTCCTTGTCTTTACGTCGGTATTTACTTTAAAATCGAATGGAGTAAAGAAAATGAAATAAGTCAAATTTTAAAAGTCTTGTTTCCAAAAATGAGAGGTTATGAGGTGATGGGTAAAAGTTGTGTGTGGATTAATCGGCATGCTCCTAGGAGTTACGAGAAGTAAGAGAAATTGAGATGTAACGAGAAGACATAAATGTTTCAACAATATGGGACAGGTGTTCAAAGTCATCTTCAGAGTCGAATAGTAGGATAGCTAGTGGGGTCGGTAGACTACAAAATTTTTCAAAGTTATGCAAAACGATATAATGTAAAGTCATGAAAAGTTTTAAATTCCATCGTATTACTCATGATGTTTTAGAATAAATGAGACCATTGTACCATTCACAATGTCTTAGAGAAGTTTAGAGACCATTGTGTCACTCATAATGTCTTAGAAAAGAATTTAGTATTTATATAGACAACTTCTATATAAACAAGTGGGGAAATATACGTAAGGACAACTTAAATGCAGAGAAAAGATAAACGCGAGGTAAGCGTAAGCTCATAGCAAAATAAAGCTCAAGGGCAAATATAAACGCAAAGCAACATAAATGCAGGGAACGATAAACGCAAGGCAGAGATAAACCCATATCATAGCATGCTCAAGGAAGAATGGTTTTCAGGTATATGCCATAGCAAAAACACGTATAAGGCACACATAAAAGTACGTAAGGATCACATACTGGTTATAGACCAGACCTAGATATTCTACCTAGATATTCTACCTGGTTCTCTATATCCTTGGCTCTGATACCAATCTGTTACACCTCCAAACGGGGCCTGGACGGAATACGTGTTCGGGGGCGTGACGTCATCGTATTTCGAACATAAGGCACGAGAGAACGACCACTAATGGACGTTTTGAAAATCATAACTCGTTGCATTGTTTAAAAATAGATAAGTTTTACAAGATTCAAAGGAAAGTAAACCTTTGCGGAAGCGAAAATAAAATGTAGCGGAAGCATAATTTGGTTTTCAAAAGACAACGAGTATGAATGATAACAAAGTCTTGATAAATGGTATCATATTGCACGTAGACTCCACATAGCATGTCAAGAATTCCAAAGCTAATCACCTGAGAAAAACATGCTAAAAACGGTCAATATAAAGTTGAGTGAATTAATAGGTTTAAGCAAAACATTTATGAGGATAAAAAACGTTTATAGAATACTGCTTCACTTACAGTATTATGAAAAGATGTTTAGCAATTTGAAACGTTCAAACAAAATAGTGTGGACCACCAGATTTCAAAACGTATGTAACAATCTTAGCAGTTTACGATTTCACATACAAAGCACATGAGACTGTTATAACAAATACAATATCACAAGAAAAGTATTTACTGTTGCGCTAAGCTCATGACACCGAAGCTCAATTTAATGCAGCATATTATATGCCAAACAAGAAATTAACTGCCCTAGAGGTATCTGACCAAGATCACCTAGTGAAATTTAACATGGTATATATCCGTTTATTGGGAGCCCCGTGGGTAGTGAGCGCTACTCACCCGGATAGGGATAATTAGTCCCAATATATCTATTTATAACATTCGCGCTTACTTAACCAGTATGGTCGGTTAAGAAATTATCTGTTCATGATAGTTCGGGCATTAGTGGTCTATTCGCAATTTAGGAAACACATAAACAGGGAAAGTAGATCAAGATACTTGTGTCCATAGTAAAATCAACCAATGTATTTCCAAAAGAAAGGCTTTAAGTAATTGCATCCATAAGTTCAACAAAGTATGATATCAATCATGTAACCAAGTTTGCAAACGAACATTTATAAGAGTTTGAAATCATTAGAGTAAACAAGTTTGTAAACGAGCATGTTCTCACCCCAAAAGTTATAAGGTAACTATAAAACAAGTAAAACATGGGGCTATGAACTCACCTTGATGTTGCAGAACACTTAGCAGGAATGCAAATAATAAGCACAACACAAACGAAAAACGGAATGGCTCGACCAAGAAGATGCAACTTAACTTAACGGCTATGTCCCACTAACTTAGGATGATGAATTTGGGTTTTTCGATGGATGAGTACATCAACGCGACACATTGATAAAGAATTTGGATTTCAAGTTGTAAGAGTTTGGTGGTTGGTTAAATAAAATAAATCGAAAAGCAAACGCAAAGTATGTAATATATTCCGTATATATGTTACATATAAAAATGAACAATTATATAATTCATATGTTGAGTTATATAATAAAGACAAACAATCAAAAAAATAAGTCAGAGTATATAATACTTTACAAGTATTACATAAGAAACGTGATGAAAATAATTGAAATAAAATAATTTGACACATGTTCGGAAATCACTAATTAAATAAATAGAAAGTTCTTGCATAAAAGTAATCGTACGTTTTAAAGTTACAAATTATGTTAAACGATGTTTGTAATGTTTCTACAAAAGTTATGTTTTATCTTCTAGTCAAAAATTTATATAGTAATATTTTATAAATTAGTATTTCATTTCCTTGACGATTTTTAGCTAAAATAGTTGTCTCATTTGTAAAAGTATAGTTGTTATTTATTTGCCGGGTTATGGTATAATTATAAATAAAATATCTTTAAACTATAACTTAGTCCTTTTTATTAGTTTTCAAATATAATAGTAGTTGTAGCGAAAAATACTAAGTATATAAATTTATAAAAATTTCGTCATGACCTATTCGTTTATACACGTTTCCCATTTTTACAAAACTCAAAGTTTTCCACTTTAATCAAATCCATGTGGCAAAATACCTCTATATATATATATATATATATATATAAAGAAACGAACTTAAACCATTAACCAAGAACAAGTATAACCAAACACACCCTTAAGGGCTGTAAAATTGCAAAACCAAACACGCCCTTATCGTTGTAAAACAGCAAACCAAACGCCCCCTTATGGGCTGTTAAACCCAGATCCAAACACCCCCTTACTATTGTAAAACACAAATCCAAACACACCCTAAAGGCATTTAAACGCAAATCCAAACGCCCCTTTAGGGCCATAAAACGCAGCCAATAAACACCCCTTAGGGGCTGTTATTACGCCGAAACAAACACCCCTCTTCGGGCGTGTATGTAAATCAAAACAAAAGAACAAAAACCAAACTAGATCAATCAAAAATGAACAAGTTAAAACAACACAACCACACAAAGTTTTTATTAGTTTTTACAAAAATAAAAACTATCCAAACTCGGAGTTAAAAGGGGTAAAGTGGTGGTGGTACGCGGCTGTTGTGTCGCGGCTGACGTGATGGGGTAGTGATAACGGAGGTGGCGGTTGTTGGCGGTGGTGTAGAGATGGAAGCCGCGGTGGCGATGGTGTGCGGCTGGCGATGGTTGTGGTGATGATGTTGAAATGGTGATGATGCTGGTGGATGGCGGCGATGATGTTGGTGGATGATGTACCGGATCTAGTGGATCGGTGGGGATGAGATGCGGTGGTGGGGATGATCGTGGTGGCTGTGACGAGATGAAGGTGGTGGTGTGATAGGGTGATGGTGGTGGTGCGTGGCCTGGAGCTGTGGTGGTGCATGGCGTGGAGTTGTGGTGGTGGCGTGGTGGTGGAGGTGGAGATGGTGTAGTGACAGCGGGGGTAGTGGAGGTGATTTTAGGCGGCGGTGGGTGGCCAGAATCTGGCTGGTAAAGAATCATGAGATAATCAATATTAAACATCCATCTATAACCTACTCCTTTCATATTAGGTTTTTCTTTAAGAAATTTTACATGCAAATTTACTTCTACCTTTTTGGTTACTAAATTATATACCCTAAAGGCTTTGCTATTTAGTGAGTAACCAACTAAGAAACCCTCATCACACTTTCCATCAAACTTGCCAAGCACACTTAGAGTATCTAAAATGGTAACATGGCACCCAAAAGGTCTTATGTAGCTAATAATTGGTTTGTGGCCAAACAAAAGCTCATAAGGAGTTTTGTTTTGAGGTTTAGTCACTCTTACCCTATTAAAGATATAGCAAGCAGTACTAACTGCTTCTGCCCAAAAAGTAGTTGGTAAAAGTGATCTGCTAGCATAGTCCCTAGCGCCTCATTAAAGGGTCATGTTCATTCTTTTCTGCAACGTCATTCTGTTGTGGAGTTCCTGCATTTGCTATACTCCTTGTTTATTTCCCATTTTCCTCAAAAATAAGGTAGAATGTTCAATAATAAAACCTTGTTTGATAATATTACTTTCTTATTATTCCGCTGCGTGATTCAATATTATCTATAATACTGATCCTAGATGAGCTTAAAAGATTCTTAACAAAATCTATCAATATTGAAGAAAAACGACATCAACAATATGCTATCATGACTCAACTAACAATTGATCATCAAATTAATAAAGATATTGATGACACGTATGCTGAATGGGGACAGAAACTCAAAGGTCCTATAGTTGAAGATTCAGCTATTCAGTCATTGTTAGACTTAAGGAAAGGATCAAAAGCTAGTAGACTTGAGGATTTGGAGCATGCAAAGTAAGGAGTTAGAGGAGAAGGATTAAGTGCTGCTCACAACAAATACGATGAGTTTGAAAACATTTCAGCAACCGATAGTGATGCAACACAAGATTCTTCACGTTCAGACACCAATGAAGAAAGAGATTGTAACACCCCCAAAAATCACAATGCAGCGGAATACCACATGGGGTGCTACTTCATAATACACAACGCTAGATACAAGAGAACGACCTCTAAATGTGTCGTTTGTAAAACAATCTCGTTGATTTTCTGAAATCAAAATAATAGTTGTCCCATAATTGCATCACCATGAAAAACTTGAATGTAAAGACTCCAATGCACATCAAATAATCCAAGCATCTAATTCACCTGGGAAAAACATGCTTAAAAAGTGTCAACATTAAAGTTGGTGAGTTCATAGATTTGTTTAAGTATCAATGTAAGTTTCAAATGAATGTATTTGTCCACTGTGTCATCACAGTACCATGTAAAAATCCCAAAGATTTATAAAGAATGCATGACCAATTTAATGTCACCAAAAGTACCAATCTTATCCCAAAGATTTATAAAGAATGCATGACCAATTTAATGTCACCAAAATGTTTCAAGTATGTATTGCCACTTTATTCAAGGCATAGTAAATATTCGTGTGAGTATAAAACAATGATTACGATTACTCTAAGTTCATGAAACTGCGACGTAGACTTGTATGTATGCCACTTTATTCAAGGCACCGTAAGAATGTACCCATCGTAGGTGTTCCCTCCAAGAACACCCGGGCAGTAATGATTGTTGGCCCCGCAGGCGCCAATCAAATCGTAATCCGACATGGTATAACGTTCGTTCCCAGTGATAGCTAGTCACCCGAACGGGGATTGTCAATCCCAAATAGATCTATCTTATAACATTCGCGCTTACCCTCCGAGTAATTAACAGTTCATGCAACTTAAGCTAATCCATAATCATTTCAAAAGTAAAGTATGCATTCGTGACCAAAAATGAAGTCAAGTAATGTATCCCATAGCGAGCTATGTAAATGAGTATGTAAACCAATTTGTAAACAATCTTGTAAATGCATTTGTAAACAAGCATGTTCTCACCTTAAAAATATATGTAAAACCAGTAAAACATGGGGCTATAAACTCACCTTGATCAAAGACCATGATCAAATAATCCAAATAATCGCAACCGAATCTGCAACGATCTCGGCCACGACCTATAATTATGTCGCTCTATTATAATACACGTATTAAATACGATCAACGATGCGTACATCGTAACGACGAAATCATACATATTTTAATATGTATACATACATATATACATGTGATGAGAAATCCACTTGCGCGTCTTTAAACCTTAACCCTTAGTATATTATATGAATATATACTATTTTCCGTCCAATCATAGCTTATGTCGAATATTTACCGAAAGTTACTATTTTTAGACCTTCCGTTTTTAGAACCGAACAGTGGTCTTAAATATAATTAATTGAAATAATAGATCAACCGACCTTTAGTTTTGACCCGCTATGTCTTAATTTTAAAACTGACAATCCTCGCGACAAAGTAAAATGTCATTACGAACAACTTTCGTGTTTCGCCGGAAGGCCGAAACGGACTCGAAAGTGCTCAAATCCTTTAATTAATAAGTCTGTCAGATTTAATATATATTAAAAATAACATATATTTCTATTAAAGTGTATATTCCGATTTCACTCCAGTTTCTTCGTTATTGAGAGTTAAAAGTCCCGTTTTATATCAAAACGTCCGTAAAAATATAATTTGTTATATTTTGTAAACTAAAGTCTGACTTTTCAAATCTCGAATCCCGAATCCCCTGTTCCGTTTTCTACTCACAATGTACCGTTACAAAAACGCGCCAAAGTCCGTTTTAACTCAAAACTTATCTAAAATGTGTCAGTTATGGCTTATAGATTAATATCAATTCCCGTTTTAATATTATTACATATTATACTTAGACGCCGCAAGTTTAATAGATTTCATCACATTTTAATTAATCCGATAAAATTAAACGAAATATACATTTGTGGTGCAAAACCAAACTCACCCTTTTCGGTGTTTATCCCAAATTCAACGCACCCCTTCAAGTAACCCAAACGCACTCCTTATGTAATTCTACCCAACCAAACGCACCCATATGGTGCTTTTACCAAACCAAACACACCCCTTGGCGTTTCTGTCTAAACCAAACACACCCTAAACCCGCTGTCCCAAACCCGACATCCCTCCCCCGGTGGTCCCCGGCTGTCCCGCAGCCAACCCAACACCCAACCCGGCTATACCCGGCTGTCCCGCAGCCAACCCGACACCCCGGTGCTTTACTCGAAACCCAACGCACCCTGGTCGGTTTAATAACCAAAAACAAACACCCCTAGCTGCTGTCACTGCCAAACGCACCCTCGTGGGTGGTTGACAGCCGAAACCAACACACCCTATGGTGTTGGTGACTGCCAAACGCACCCTCGTGGTGGTGGCAGTCAACTGAACGCACCCCTAGGCTGTTAACCCACAAACCCGAATTTGAAAACCAAAGACAAACACCCCTGCTGCTATTATACCACCGAACGCACCCGTTGGTGGTGTTGATTAAAAACCAACAGCACCCGTGTGGGCCTGTTAAAATCAAACGCACCCTCATGCTATGTAAACCCACGAAAACAAACACCCTTTGTTGGTCGCTGTCGTGATGGGGACGATGGTGGCTAGGGTGGTGGTGTCGATGGTGACGGGGTCGTGTAGATGTTGGCAGCCACGGTGGTCTCGTGGTGGATCTATGATGATGATGGTGATGTAGTAAAGTGGTAGTGGGAGATGGAGGCGGCGGCGGTGGTGGGTGGTGTGGAGGCGCGTGGCAGCGCGTGGAGTAGTAGATCGGGTAGATCTACATCTTTTACGACTTTTGGGTTCGCCGGAGTTTGGCCGAAAAAAGTGGCCGGCGGCGGTGGCGGCCGGAGGTTGGCCGGATCCGGCGGTGGCTGCCGGAAGTAGGGGAGAGAGATGGAGTGGATGTGTGTGTGTTTTTATAAAGATGAAAATGAATAATAAAAAAAATTGTATAACTTATATATATATATATATATATATATATATATATATATATATATATAATAATAATATATATATATATATATATATATATAATATATATATTAAAATATAAATATATCATTGACATAAAAAGTTATAAAATAATGTGTCAAGTCACCAATAGATGGAGGTTCATTTTGTAAATATTTTTACAGGGACCAAAAGTGTAACTTTTGGGAAACTTTTATAAAATATTGGTTCGGGACTCGTTTGAGCGACTTAACGGATGATTCAAGTCACGAAACTTGCGCCGTTGTTTTCCAAATTATTTTTCTGATAAAAATGAGTATTTACTTGATAATATTTCATAAATATCTTATAACATTTAATAAAATATCTGTTATTTATTTTGTGAACCGGTTACGCCTTGTCTGAAATAGAAAAGAAAAAATGGATTTCAACTCGAATATTCGCGTTCTCAACAAACGCTTTTAATTAAATTGCTAAGTATTTTATTAAATATTTTTATTTAATAAAACGTGATAATTAAATATAATTTAATTATTTTTGTGTTTCTAAAATCTTGCGAGGGCATTTCAGTCACCTTCTGATTGTTTTCGGGTCTCGGTCAAAACTAAAAAGTTGTCAGGAATGTCGTTTTACATCAAATTGCTTTAGAGTCCGAATAATGAAAACGTGATTTGGCTGCTCGTTTTTGATAAATCAACCTAGGAATAACATATATCTCCTTTAAATATGTTCCGAAAAATTACCGGTTACGCGGTAATCGCTTTTATGTGAAAATAAAAGACCAAAAGTTAAAAAGTCAAGTCAGACTTGAAAAGTCAAAGATTGAAATTGTCATTCATAATTTCGAAAATTCTCGGATGTTACACATGGAGTGGATCAAAGCTGCTGGGTAAGCTGCTATAAAGGGTCTAGAAGGTATCTTGGGTGGTCATTTGCACATGGTAAGAGTTTAAGTAGGTCAAAATGAAGTTAGAAAGGGTGCGGGTCAGAATTGAACTCAGCATGGTTTTCAAGAGTTTTTCTTAGGTACATTGTGTATATAACGATCATGGATAGATGAAATAGGTTGTCAAGGTCTGGGATTAAGGTAATTAGCAAAGATTAGGAATTGGTTTGAGTTAAAACGGGTTAAAAATGATGAAATGAGGTCACGGGTTCCAAATGGTACGGTTTAGGGTTTTCTTGATTTTCTAGGCTTTGATTTCTTGCACATTGCCAAGTTAATGATAGATAATGATTTGTAAACTCATTTTATGAGTTTACAATGGCCCTTGGTTGGTTATTTGGGATTAGAATGGTTTAAAACGAGTAAACGGGTTAAATGAACCAATTAGGTACATTTAGGGTTTCTAGGATATGTTTTACGTACAAGTGAAGTAAAATGATGAAGTAATGATGAAATAATGATTGAATAGGATTGATATGATTGTAAAATAAGTTTTTACAACTTATTTGAGTGTTGGTTTGGGTTTACAATGGGATAAAGCAAGAAAAACAGGTTCAGGGTTTTAGAAACTCTAGCTCGGTTTTAGGGTTTAGGGTTTTGAATTAGGGTTTTGAGTGTAAAAAGATGTATGAAAGCTTATGAATAGAATATTTAGGGTTTACACCTTGTAAAATGAGTGTAGTAACTTGCTTAAGTGGTGGTGAAGAAATTAGAATGAAAACAGAGGTAAAACGGCTATTTTAGAGATCATAGCCTTAACAGCCTTTACTTGAGCTTTTAGGATTTATACTTTGGCTTGAAGAGATTTTATCTATTTCCACATGAGATATCATATACCTTGTACATATGCTTTACTACATTGTGCATTCACATTAAGGGGTTAACCCTTCCATGATAATATGGTTTAGGGCATCCCGATAGATGGTTAAAAAAAGCCCGTTTTGATATGATGTTGCAAATGGTACCTTTTAGGAATAATGTACCTTGTAATAATGATATTATGATATTGACTTGATATGTTATGATGTTTGCTTGACATATATGAAGATAGGATTGCCATACGTAGGTTGTTCGAGTCCGTTAACTTGAGTTATGCAGGTTATATTGCATATTGAGATATTGGCAAAGTAATGTAATGTAATAAAGCGAAAAATTTCCCTGAAAAAGGTGAGTTCATATATAACTGATAGATTGTACATCATCTAACTTAATAGATGGATATTTACATTTATGAAAATTGTGGGTTGTTATAACACCAAATCGAAGAATAGAGTCTTGAAGAACACTAATGCTAAGAGTTCAACTACACATGTTCAGAAGATGTCACGTAGTGTTAGTATAGATTCTAATAAGCGTGAAACAAAGAATTCGAATGTATGTCAATCAAACATAAGTGTATTAAGTACCAAGACTGTAAATGTTGTTAATGACGGTTCGAATATTATTTGTGTTTCTTATGGAAAAGATATGTTTTTGCTTTCGTATGAAAAATGTGTTGCTCATTATGCTTTGTCCAGGAGTTCTAGTGTAAAAAGAGCCTTATTCACTACCCCCATAGCAACAAAATCTAAGAATTTAGGAGCTACTTTTGTAGTTGTGAAATCTTGATTAAGCGTTGCTAAAACCCCAACAGCAACAAATAGGGTCTCTAGTGCGTTACCACTATCTCCTGATTCTAATCAAAATAGGACACTTAGTAATTACATGAAAAACAAAATTGCAACAAGTAGAAAGTGGCAAAAATGGTTTGAATACCAACAAAGTTTTAGTTGGACACCCAAGAACAAAAATGCTCAATCAATTCCTAGTGAAACAAAGAGTCGTATCCATGTTCATTCAACATCTAACACACTGGTTACCACTCAAAAATGGGTAGCCAAACTATCGACTCTTCCATCTGCATTTGTTTCATGTGATGCAGGTGATCCAACTTGTCCTTTGAATTGTTGATAGCGGATGCTCGAAGCATATGACTGGCAATCTTCAACTGCTAAGAAATTTTGTTGAGAAATTCATGAGAACAGTTCGCTTCGGGAATGATCATTTCGTTGCAATCACTGGATATGGAGATTATGTTCAAGGCAATCTTACGATATGTCATGTATACTACGTTAAAGGCCTTGGTCATAATCTAATTTTGGTCGGACAATTTTGTGATGGAGATCTAGAAGTAGCTTTTCGTTCAAACACGTGTTATGTTTGGAATTTAGAAGGTGATGATTTGCTTACCGGTTCTTGTGATTCAAATCTATACACTATCTCTATTTTCGAGATGACAGCTTCTTCTCCAGTGTGCTTAATGTCTAGAGCCACATCAACAAAATCTTGGTTATGGCACCGCAGGCTTTCTCATTTGAATTTTGGTACCATTAACCAACTCACGTCAAAAGATCTAGTTGATGGGCTTCCGAAATTTAAGTAAAATAAAGATCACCTATGTTCAGCGTATGAACAAGGTAAAAGTAAGAAAGCTTCACTTCTACCAAAATTGGTTCCAAGCACAGAATCCAAACTTGAACTACTTCATATGGATTTGTGTGGGCGAGTGAGGGTCGCGAGTATCAATGGCAAGAAATATATTCTGGTGATTGTTGATGATTATTCTCGGTATACCTAGGTATATTTTCTTCATACCAAAGATGAGGCTCCAGATATGATCATCGATTTCATTAATCAAGTTTAAAGAAATCTAAAGGCTCAAATTCTGACGATTCGAACTGATAATGGAACCGAATTCAAAAACAAGAAATTACGAGCATTTTATGCAAAGTTAGGCATCATTCATAAAACTTCAATTGCTCGTACACCTCAACAAAATGGTGTTCAACGACGAAATCGAACACTAGTCGAGGCTGCTCGAACAATGCTTATCTTTTCCAAATCTCTATAATTTCTTTAGGTCGAAGCAATTGCTACTGCTTGTTTTACTCAGAATCGCTCTATTATACACACACAATACAATAAGACTCCTTATGAGCTGATTCGAGGACGAAAACCCAATATTCAATACTTTCATGTGTTTAGATCTCTTTGTTATCCAACAAATGATCGTGATGATCTTTAGAAAATGAAACTGAAGGCTGACATTGGTATCTTTATTGGTTATTCTGAGTCATCAAGAGGATTTCGTATCTATAACCGCCAAACAAAAAAGATAATGGAAACAATCCATGTCAAGTTTGATGAACTCACAACTATGGCTTCTGAATGCAACAATTTAGAACCCGGAATAAACTACATGAATTTTCAAGACTCATCAGAAGATTTACAATCTGAACCTTCAAAAACAGACTTGGATAATTTGTTTGGTCCTCTGTATGAAGAATACTATGCGGCGAGTTCACAAGAAGTGTCAGATAACTCCGGTGCAAATACTCTTGATAATGAAAACACGTCTTCATCATCGTCAATTGTCATTGAAGAAGATGAAGCTCCTCAAATAGTATCCTCATCAACAAAACAAGTTGTCACTGAACCAAACTCTCCAGTCTTTAATGAAAATGCCGATGAATTAGTTCAAGAAGACGTTGCAGAATTTGATGGAAATATGTTTTACAATTTGCCTCAAACTCCAATGTTCAAAGAGACTGAGTCATCTACAACATTTCAGGATCCATCAAATATGCACGAGTTTCATCAAAAACATCGCTCAAGTGATAGGCGGATTAAGAATCATCCAATTGAACAAGTGACTGGTGATCCCTCAAAACCTATAATGACCAGAAATCGACTTTAAACTGATGCAGAAGTTTGTATGTACGCACTGACAGTGAGTACAATTGAACCGAAAAATATCAAGGAAGCTATGCTTGATCACAACTGGATTGAATCCATGCAAGATGAGCTTGACCATTTCAAATGCCTTGATGTTTGGGAACTTGGATGTCTGATTGGCAGAAACATAATCGCAGTTAATTGGATTTGGAAAAAAAATACTGATACCAAAAACACGGTTATTCGGAACAAGTCTCGTTTAGTTGCCAAAGGATATGGTCAAGAGGAGAGAATCGATTTAGAGGAATCATTTGCACCAGTTGCAAGACTCGAAGTTGTCAAAATCTTTTTGGCATATGCGACTCACAAGAACTTTCCTATATACCAAATGGATGTCAAAACGACATTTCTGAATGGTCCATTGAAAGAAGAAGTTTTTGTTCGTCAACCAGATGGTTTTGTAGATCCAGACTTTCTGAACCACGTATATCGTCTTAAGAAAGCTCTGTATGGTCTCAAACAAGCCCCTAGAGCCTGGTATGACAAGCTTTCCTCATTCTTAATCGAACACCATTTAACAAAAGGTATTGTCGATCCGACATTGTTTACAAGAAGACACAAGGATGACATTTTATTAGTTTAAATCTATGTCGATGACATAATTTTTAGGTCAACAAAACCAGTATTTTCAACAAGATTTGTAAAACTAATGAAAGATAATTTTGAAATGTCAATGATCGGTGAAATGAAATTCTTTCTTAGACTTCAGGTTCATCAATCACCCCGAGGAATCTTTATATGTCAATTACAATATACTATAGATCTTATTAAGAAACATGGGATGGAAAAATATGATACCATTAGTACACTAATGGCTACAACCAAACTAGATGCAGATTTACAGGGTACCCAAGTTGATAAAACTAAATATCATAGTATGATAGGGGGACTTATGTATCTCACTGCTAGTCGACCAGACATTGCCTTTGTGACATTTGTATGTGCGCGTTATCAGGCATACCCAACTGAAAAACACCTCAAAGAGGTCAAAAGGATCTTTCGATATCTAAGACAAACCATTAACATGGGTCTATGGAATTCGAAGGATTCTGGGTTTGAGCTAATTGCATATTCAGACACAGACCATGCAGGGTGTAATGATGATTGCAAAAGCACATCTAGATGCATTCAATTTCTAGGAGATAAGCTAGTAAGTTGGTCATCAAAAAAGCAAGATTGTACAGCAATGTCAACTACGGAAGCTGAGTACGTATCATTATCTGCATGCTGTGCTCAAGTCATTTGGATGAGGACGCAACTGCTAGATTATGGATTTCGTTACAACAAGATTCCAATGTAATGTGACTCAAAGAGTGCAATTGACATATCTTGCAATCCGGTACAACATTCACGTACAAAACACATTAACATCCGTTATCACTTTATCAAGGAACATGTTGAACGAGGTACCATTGAACTTTACTTTGTCGGGGCGGAATATCAACTTGTTGATCGTTTTACAAAAGCCCTTCCAAAAGAAAGGTTTGAGTATTTAGTTCACAGGATTGGTATGCGATGTATGAATCCAACTGAGTTGGAACGTCTCGCAAAGTTATCTTCTTGAATGAAAGATCATACATCAAAACGTTTTGTAAATAATTTTTCAAAAACAAAATAAAAATAGAGAATTAAAAAAATTTCAAAAACAAAATACAAAATTGAAAATTTTCAAAAAACAAGAAAGATATATTTTCAAAACTAAAAATCAAATAAACATTTGAAGAATAAAAAATATACAAAAAAATATAATTTAAAGATACAAACACATATCTTCTTCGTTTTATCAGTTGCGTGATATTGTATTTTCTCAAAAAGTGGTTCTTTAAATGCAAAATAAATGTATCATGAACTGGGAGGGAGTAAATCATTCAAAACGATCTTTTACTGCTAAAATATATGTTTTGTAATCAAAATCCATTCACAAACAAAGGATTTTTTTAAAAACATCTTTCAAAAATCATCAAAATTTGAAAAATTCAAGTGTGCAAAATTAGCAAAAAGTAACAATCACTAATAATATCTTTAATTAGACATTTATTCAGGGGATTGTGTGAAATTCCTTTAATTTTCAACAACTACTCAAGAATGTTTTAAAACAGCAAAATTTAACATCTTTCGATAAAGTTCTCTAATTAGATATTTTATTGAGGGGGAGTTATAAAAATTTTCAGTCAAATCATCATTAGAAAACAAAAGTGTGTTCTCAAAAGAAAAAATAACTTCTTTTTGAACAATTTTTTTAAAGGAAAGAAACTTCAAAAGTGGATAATTTTCGAGAGGTGAGTTTAAATTTTTTTAAGTAAAAACTGAGAAACTTAACTGCAAAATAATTTAAAAAGGTTTGATGTGGAAAGTGGTCTAACTCCAAGGGGGAGTTATGAAAAAAAATTGGATCACAAAGAAATATGAAAGTAAAAACAAGGGCTAAAGGTGTAAATGTGCAAAAGAAAAACTTTCATATGGGTGTTTATTGATTACGAAAGAAACTTGAGGGTCTAAAATGACAAGTTCAAAAAGTTAGCTTCCCATAGTGTTAAAATAGCTTACGTAAGGAAACTTGAGGGACTAAACTGCCAAAATTGGGAAAGTCATTATCGGAGTAATAAAAGAAACAGTTTTCATACGCAACCTTATCACTTTCGTAAAATACTCAAAAAGGTTTCGTAAATTCTCTGAGCTTTCGTAACAAAGAAAACACGATCCAAATCGTTTTATTGGTAATTTGTGATAGAAAAACGTAAGAAATTGTGATCTATTTCTTTAATCTGTACTTAATTGTTGATATTAATTGTTGAAATAGGTTTCGTATAGATCTAGGGTTTCGTAAATATGAAAAGTAATTGAAACGTGAAATTAAATGAGGCAAAATGTTAATGTATGCCTTGTGACATGATTGGGATTGATTGATCACAGAACTACAATATGTGTGTGAAATAAATTCATTAGGTTTCGTAACGATCATAGGTTTCGTATCTTTAAAAAATTGATTTTGGACATAAGCATAAGCTTAAATTGTTAAAAAGATGATAAATAAGCTGAAAACAAGTCAAAAACATTCAGGATATCATTTGTCAATTGGTAAATATGTTTACGAAAGTAATTTTCAAGTTTTGATTTCATAAAAGACTTATCAAAAGGTTTCGTGAACAGTAATGGGCCAAATGGGTTTCGTAAATGATGTTTTGGGCTTAATCAATGGGTTTCGTAAATGATGTTTTGGGCTTAATCAATGGGTTTCGTAAGAAACAATGGGCTTTTAAGATTGGGTTTCGTATAAGGTTATTAATTGGCCAAATTTTTTTAAACGAATACACAGTGGCTAAATTTGTTAAACAAATGGCATCTTACGAAAACAAATGATAAATTTTGTTACAAAAAGCCTAATTTATATTGATTAAATGGATACAATGCGAATGAAAAATTTAGTGCTGGTTTTTAGGAACCGTTCATGAATTTTAACAAGATGAGGGATATGACAATCTACTGACCATCTAAATATCGTATATAGGATTATGTTTTGTATAACAAAAATTTTCAGTCAAGTGATCAATGATTTCAAAAACATGAAAAGGGAAACAGAAGGGGAAATAACTAATAGGTAGCTTCAACTGTGTTGATCATAAATGTTTCTCATGTTTTATCAAAAAGAAAAGTTAAAAAGTATTGAAAAGATTGTTTCAAAATGTGATTTATGACTATCTATTGTACATAATTGGGTAAATGGTCTAAGTCATGTCCGGTTTTGGCCGTTTTCTGCAATGAACAGAATGGGGGTGAGTGGCTTAGTGACCATCCAATTTATGTTTCATTAGATTGGTTGTATAATCAGTGTTTTCAGACATCTTAGAACAAATTTATGTATGAAAATTATCTTAATTTCTAAATCAAAAAGACGTATCATTGTCTTTCACTAAAAGTTTTTAAGAATATAAATTTATACTCATAGAGTTAATTAAAATGGTATTGTTACAAACTTTGTGTTTTAGCCAAATTGATTTTTTCAAAAATCAAGTAATTTTTATTATTCTTGAAAGAGTATCATTTCACAAATGCTTTTTGGTGAGGAAACTTTAAATAGAAAGAGAGATAAAATCCATACGCGAAAAAGCAAATCAAAGTATGCTCGAAAAAGAAATGCCAGAGCATACAAAATGAGATTAAAAGAAAAGACCAATAAAGCGTATGGCATGTGCCCAAAAAAGCAAGAATTGGCACATAAGAAAGAAAATAATCAGAATATGCTCAAAAAGAATTGCCACAACATATAAAAACAGACAGAGTGGAAAGAGACAAAAATGTTATATAAATGTGTAATACATAAACTTTATCTCATTTCATGTCATCATACGGTATTCCACATGGTTCAACAAGTAATTCCAACTGCTCAACTCGTTCCAAGATTTCATACAATTAGGAGATGCAACAATTACGCGGTGTTGCAGAGTATTCCATGCTCTCCTGAATGTAAACTCATTGGGAAGATTCTACTTGATCATCCACTCAGTTATGCTTTTAACTGGCAATAGCATAGACTCATGTTGTGTACTTTACAACTAATTCGGGAGGACGGTTAGCAAAGTACCTGGTCCTGAAGACACATTCAAGTTTATGATGAATACTCAAGAGTTTGTCTACACAGTGGATATGTTCCGAGACATTCTTCATTTGCCAGTGGAAACTCCTGAAAATCCATTTGTCGCACCAGTCAACATTGAAACTATTGAAGCTTTCATGCACAAAGTTGGCTATCAAGGTGTTGTTGATAAAGTCAGTGCCTTCTACACGAAAAATATAGCTCAACCATGGCAAACAACCATGACAAACAATGTTCAAGGTGTTCAACTGCTGTTTAACCATAATAACATATGGACATGATCAAACAAAGATTAATATTCTTCAACTGTTTCATGTTGTGATCAACGGAACAAATGTTGATTATGCTGTTCTTCTATGGTGGGATTTCATGAACAATGTCAGACAAAAAAAGAAGCCATCCAGTATCCTCGATTCATCAAGCTGATACTTGCTGATTTGATGAAGAAATTCCTAAAGATTCCTCAAAGGATTGAAGAGGATTATCATTCTATTAAGGATGATATTCCATTGGTTAGTGTGTACACTATTGGGGATGTGCGTGTACGAATGAAGGATGATTCCCGAATGAGTTTCTACTAACAGAGTAATAATGGTCCATTGAAGACTTTAGTAGATAAAACTGTGTTAAATGAATAGTAGATGTTCCAAGGAATCAACCGTAACCGGTTTGTTTCAACCCAATGAATGTCAAAGGTCTACTACACCTAAAGCCCATAGACACCTACCCTTACTTGCACTCCTTCAGGGGAAGAAGAAAAGCAGAGTTGCTAGAAGAATCAAGATCAACCAATGCAATCACACAATATAACCGTAAAAAGAAAGAAACAAAGTACACCTTCAATTCTACCTCCCAAGGATGATCAAGAGCGAGATAAAATTGCTGAGGTTACTCTTTTAAGTCTTACTCTACACAAAACTGCTTTAGCAGCTAAAGCACAGGAAAATATAACTAAAGTACAAGAAAAGTTGGCAGAGGAGGAGATTGAAAGATATTGACTGTGACAAAGATCAAGAGTCAATGCAAGTGAGTTTGTGATCAATTCCTAATGATGATGTTGATGATTCCTGGTACTAAGGTTTAGAGCCCGGAAGTCAAAAGGAAAAACCAAAAAGTTAATGATGATGATAGTAAGATGAGAAAAGAAGAAACAATATAGAGATTGAAAAAGAAAAGAAAGATGACAAAGTGATTGAAAAAGAAAAGAAAGATGAAGAGATTGAAAAAGTCAAAAACAATGATATTGTTGAGGAAACAGATAAGGTTGTTAAAGAGAAAGATATTGTTGATGATGTGACAAGTAGTATGGAGATTAGGAAAGAGCAGAAGAAGACACAATTCCCTCACCAACTCGATCCCCTAGGAATGTTTCATCTTCTGATAAAATAGTTTATGAGGAATTAACATCTATTGTATCACCAACAACTGCTACTACATCCAAAGCTTCATCCACAACAAAACACAAGAAACAATCTAATTCTTTCAGGTCAAAGACTCTACCAAGAAGTATTGCTGGCATGTGCAACGATTGTGGGTCTAGATGTCTGTACTCATATCAAAACAAATTTTGTTACTCTGATTTCTTTATGATAAAAGGATTGCAAACTTTAATCAAGTGCAAACAAGGTTGTTCCTGCATAAACATTGCAAAAACCAAGAGATATGATCGTACAAGAGATGCAAGTCTAATGTTATAAACCTTGGGTTACCAAGATCGTGAAGTATGATCCTATCAATGGTAAAGATATGATCGCCAAAGAATTGTAACTCATGGGCCAAAGATGATTGAAGAATTGTTTCGAAAGCACATGCAACATACAACTCTTAATCTTTACCCTACAACAAGCTCGTCAACTTGAACAACAAAAATAAGAAACGGGTTATGTATTTGACGAAGATTGTGAAGTTTTGTGATGCTACATTGGAAAAGGTGTTGAAAGAGGTATAAGACCTTTTAATCAGAACCATGGAGAAAACCACCTCTGCTTGGTGAATTAGATCGTGACATATTAAGAGCATTTGAAAGAGAAATAACCAAGCGACTAAGTCACGAGCAAATGAGAAGATGGGAATCTTTTGTCAATCAAAAACCAATTCTATCGACGATGAAGCGTCTGTAATAATCAACCCTTAGGGGGAGATTGTTAGGTTCAAAAAAAGTGTTTATTATTATATGAATTGGTCTTTGTATAGTTTTGATTAGTTTTATAGTTTTATTAGTAATTATTATGTAATAAAGTCTATCTTGGTCAAAGTTAAGTAATGTTGACCAAGGTTTGACTAAAGTTAGGAAAATAAAATAGGATAATCAATAAGTATAAATACCCATCTAGGAAGGGTATTTATACAAGTCTTTACATTTGTTGTAATTCACTTCTTCCTTACATTTCTATTTTCCCTTTGAAATGAAAATTTAGAAAATGATGAAAAATACTCTCTAGCTCCTCCCCTTTATTCTTTAAGCTTTCGTATGATTACTACTATGCAAACATGCCATATAACATACTGGGCTGAGAGTTCTAGGACGGTCACCTCTAAGGGCGATCTGAGAGGGTACTGGTAGGAGATCTCATCTTCTAGGGATTTCCTGACTACTTTCCCCTCTTATTTGCTGATTAGGGATCCCTTGAGATGATTATGTCACCGTTTGATCACTCACACTATAGTTGAGAGAGGGCAGGCACCTAAGAAGGTGACCCGTATTGACTTGTACTTTCTTAGGAGCATGGATCAGTAGGCCATGAACCTCCCCTACTTGCTTGCCCATTACTTATTTAGGCATGCTGAGGGGAGAAAGTAGGGAGCTCATATTTCTGGTAGACACTTCATCGCACGACTTGCTGATCGCTTCAGGTTGCTTAACGAGGAGAGTTTATAGGGGACGACTGTGGTAGTGAGAGAGCTGGGTGAGATCAACCTTGATGAGCTTGCGAGGTTGCATATCTGTGAGGCGTTGGGACATGCTTGGGCTTGGGTAACCCCAGGACCTGAGAGGCAGCCTGATGCTGCGGCTGGTGCCCCATAGATCGCTGAGGGTGCTCCTGATGTTGATGAGGGTGCTCATACTGTTCCAGCACCCGTACATGTACCTCAGCCACCACCTGCAGTTGGACCAGCTAGGACTTTGCCACAAAGGGTGGCTAGACTGGAGGAGAAGGTACACGGGATGCGAGAGGCATTGGGCGAGCAAAGAGAGGTATTGGATAGTATGGCTTGTGATTTCCCTCGATTCACTACATAGACGGTTACTAGTCTCTCGCTGATGATGGATCGTGCTGGGGTCAGGTACACTAGTTATTCAGATTTTTAGATCCCTTATGTGAGGCGTACCAGGCGTAGGACTGATGACGCCAGCACCTTAGCATCACAGCAGCCAGATCCCTGATCTCCCTCACCATTACTTTTTAATTTCTATCTCTGTACATTTATTTTATTCAAGTCATGATGTATCTAAACTTAAAACATGTTATCTTTTGATGTATATTATGATATGATGATTTTTTGTTTGTTGTGTATGATAGAATCAAGCCTGGCAGTAAGTTGAGCAACATAGCTTAATGATTGGTTACGGACTCAAGCACCATATCCGTTACAAGAATGAAAGCATGAGAGGAAGAGTGTTGAATAGTAAAGAAACTGAAGAAAAAATCTAACTTAAAGACTTAGCTGCAAAGAAAAGTGCTTCCCGGGAGACAACCCGGATAGTTTTTAATTATTTTTATCGAGTGTGTCTTCCCAGACATCAATACGGCGTATCCGCTCTATACCATACGGCGTATTGAACGTCTGGACGTTATCAGTCCTTTATTTTTCTACATTTAAAACTTTATTGTCACTTCTGTCTATACGGCGTATTCATATATGATACGGCATATTCAGCAGAACTGACTCGTATAGATACTTTTTACAAGTCTTTCTATACGGCTCATGTGAGGATCGTAGAGACTTCTATAAGAAGTTTTACAACTCCCTAGGTAGTGTACCTAATTGTTGCAGTGTAGTATAGGCAAGACTCAAGGGTTGTTATCGTTCTGTAGGGAAATAGGTTGGGAAGGCTTGATCATGGTCTAACAGAATTCTAGAGGTTGAGAGAAGATTATTTTTGTATTTTTATAATTTATGAAATCAGGTAAATCTATGGTTTGAGAGGTTGGTTTGTTTAACTAATTACTAAACAAATTATAATCTATTTTACTAGTGATAACTTTATGATAAGTAAATGTATTTACCTAATCATGCACTACTCCTCAAATTGCTTCTCCTAGATCTATTGCTTTGTCACACTTGTGATGATCTGTGTAAGTAATTCCTAGGTCATGAACGAATTACACGAACCCGCCGTCTATTTAATATTTCGTTAAGGCAACGCACAAGTAAGGTAGTATGAAGACTATTACAAGGCCCCTAAGAGTATATTAAATGCATGTGAAATATCTTAAGAGGAATCAACCATATAATGGGTAAGGTAGTATGATGACTGTTACCGATGGTATCCTTTCTATACTACTCACGTTTCCCTAGACATATCAACAGCGATACAGACAAAAGCTAGTTTTCTAAAGCCTAACGCGTACATTCATCAACAAGAAGCAACATCAAAAGGATCTACAACCTAAGTTTCATACAATCATAGATAAATACAAAGGAGGGTTTAGCCTCACATGTTATAAGGAAAGCAAGAAGATAAATCAATCAAACAACACATAGACATATTGAATGATTAATGATAAATAACCTTACTTGATTAAAATATGGATTCAAGGTAGTACAATTGGGTTTTGAGGCCCTAAAAATGACCTATGAAGCTGCTAAAATGACTAGGGTTCTTCTCCCTAGGTTTATACAATATTATCCCAATGTTACACAATTAAAACCCTAAATACTGCTTTATATTTATAGAGATATCGACGCGACGGTGTCGCTTTGTTCTCCTGACGCCGTCGCCACGTAGATGATTCTAGATCCTCTTTAAGTCAGCCACGTCCTGACGCCGTCGCTAAATTCCTGACGCCGTCACTAGATAGATCACGATGGCGTCACTTTATGCCTGTGATGCCGTCTTCAGCCACTGTATGCATAAATCTTCAAGAGATTTGGTAAGGTCTGTAATCTTGTTCGTTTCTTCTCCAAATGAGCCAACGTCACGTGTATTTCCTCCAAATGCCATCCAAGTGCTAAAAACCTAAAAACAAACAATTAAGCGCATAATCTGGGCATATTTGCATGATTAAAGGGGTTAAATGACCCCGAAATAGTGTATAAAATGACACCTCATAAAATACCCCTACACTTGGGATTTGCTTGTCCTCAAGCAAATGGGCTTTTCTACCTATACAATAACAATATGAGGGTCATTTAACCTACTCTTTAAAAGTATTTTACAACACAACCTTTTAGACCTCGTAATTAAAAGCACGGAAAGTATACACTAGCACCTGACATAAGTGTTTGGGATTCTCTCTTTCACTCTGGTGTATAATAAATTGTAACATAATGGGGAAACAAAAAATCAACACTCATTACTTGTCATAGCATATAAATTACCATAGGCTTGGTAAAGGATCAAACCTCCACCGCTAGGCGCAAGCATTATTCATTACTGTCAAAGAGGTCTTTTAAAGGGTTGTGGGGTGTAAGTGTAAGATAACATTAACGGAAATGGAAACGAATTGGATACATTTGGTTGGTGATTTTTGGGTGAATTTGGAGTGGAAGGGTTAGCTAATTATTTATATGAATACACGTTGGTTTGGTTGCTAAGCCAAAGACTCAGACGAAGATATACAAACTCTACACAACTCTACATCAATCTCTTTTCTTTTTCTTTTTTGATTTCCTCTTTTATTTTCGAATAACATAATACGTCACATGGGGCTTATAGATGCACCCCTACACATGAACTTTTACATAACTTTACAATCAAACTATTCTATGACCCGAATTGAGGTGGATCAACATAACATGGAGCTTATTGAGCTCTATCGGGGGTAATAAATTACTTCTTCCCCAATTCTTCATAAGATGAATACTCCCCTGAATCCCAATCGTCCCAAAACTGTATTTACAAGGATAAGGACTTAGCAACCGTGTACTCAATAATTAACTTGGGATAAAACAATAATGTACTAAAAGCGAGTACATACAAGGTAGGCTAAGGCGATTTGGGTGTAACGATTGGTTTAAAGGTGACAATGCTCTTCATTAATAGTCTAGCTTAACCAGGAAATTACAAGAACCGTGAAAAAGGATAGGCTCGGAGGGTTGTATTAGGGGTATCCTGCACTAAAAATGAGTGCATGGCAAGGGTGTGTGATAAACATCAAAAGCGTGTCGAAGTAATCTTAAGTATTTCCCGTTGGATAAAATAATCACTTGAGGACAAGTGATAAGTAAATCTTCCGGATGTCGTATCCACGGCGAGAATTAAATTTGAGATTTACGTTAATGTTTTTCGTTTGATGCTTGATTATCTTTTGGTTGGTTTTTGATTTTAAACTAATTTTAATACTAAAGATACTAAAAATTATACTAATTTAATTAAACTAAAAAAGCACAGCAAATAGATCTAAGATATATATAAAATGGATATGCTTATCAAGTGAGGTGTTCGGATCCTTAAGTGTGTAAGTAAGTTTGTTATCGATGAATCAACACCTGTCTACATAACTATTTTCTCACAACGTTGGTTTATTTTGAAAATAATTTTCTATCAAGATATTAATTACTAGATTAATGCTTAATTACTCTTACGACTTTTGCCCGTTCGAATAACCAAAACACTAATTTAAATAATCCAAAATTATTAATTAATAATCACTTTTTATTTCCACACTTAATTCACCAAACACTACTTACATAACAAGCATAATAAAACTACCCACTAATTATCATAACTAAACTAGCATAAACAAACATAATCGATTAAGCTAAAAGATATATAAGACGAATATGCTTGCTAAGTGACATGAAAAGATCCTTAAGTGTGAATTAAAGTTTTTTAATGACGAATTACAACCCGAATAAGGATTATTTTCTCACAACGTTGGTTTATTTTGAAAACAATTTCTTATAAAGGTATTAATTACTAGATTTGATGTTTGATTATTTCTTTAGATTTTGCCCTTTGAAATAATCAAATAAGAAATCTAAATAATCCAAAAACTATTAATCAATAATCCCTTTTTAAATTCACACTTATTTCACTAATCACAATCACTTAACAAGCATAAATAAACTACTAACTAAGCATACTAATTAAGCTAGCAATAACAATCAAATTAACAAGCATAAACATTTTTAAACTAAATAATAAACTACAACTACTAATATGAGAAAAGGAAAAGAAAGTAGAACCCGACTGAAGAAAATAGAGATGAATTTAAACCACCCGATCTTATAAACTTAATTAAACACTAAAGATTAAAACTTTATTAGTTTTTATATAACTAATTAGCTAGTAAAGTTATCAGCTTTATTAACTAATTAGCTAAATAAAACCATAAAAAGCTTGAAACTTTAGTAGTAAAATAAGCTTATAAGACCCATAAGCTCCTCGCCTAAGTGTTAGATTGATTTTATCAACATTAAAACAATCAAAGTTATGATAAACAATATATATTAATAAGCTAGAGATTATTCTAAAGACAATAAGCTAATAAAAATAAAAAAATTAGATCTAAATCCACCCAAAACCTATGTGTTCTGTGAGTCCCAAACTGAACAGATCTTTACAGCCTGCTAAGGGTGATAGCCAACTTGTATAAATACAGTTTGACTATATAGAAACACTGACTATGAATACTTATTGTATATGCGGAATCTACACAATAGTATTAAGAAAAACAATGAATAAACTAAACTTTGATATTAATCTGTTAAAGTGATTACATATTACTAACTATGAGATATGATTGTATGAGATGTATATTGAACTCTTATATCTAACTATGCCATGAGGGATCCTTTTATAGACTAAGGATAAACCCTAATAGGCTTACAAAACGCATAAAAGATAATACATATCTTTTCCTATAATATCTCATACATATCTCTTAAATGGTACTAGAAACTATTATCCTAACTACGGTACTACTATTTTCTACAACGGTACTAAGTAACTGATCATACTTAACAACACTTTGTACTGTACATACTAATTATAACTATCGGTACTAACTATTATCACTACGGACGAAGTCAGAAAAAACATAATTCCCAACAATCCCACCTAAACATGAATGTTGAAAGCTCACTTAACTACAATTGTTTCTTCAAGTTAATCTTCTTAAGTTCACGGTAGGATGTATCCCAAACACTTTAACATAACACTATCTAATTCTTGTAATCACTATCCATCTTCAGGCAGAACTCTGTCCTTGATCAGCAACACATCAACATCTTATCAGCAACAATTCCAACTAAGTATGGGCTTTGTAGTGTTTTGCAAACTACCAGCCATTCAACGGATTTGATGTTCCTTTACCAATAAACATTCTCTGGGATAGTTATACTCTTTAATTTAAAAAAAATATGTTCAAGTGTGTTGTTTTTATAAAGGCTTTGAAAAGGGTGACTGCGTTTTATAAAAAATAGTTGTAGGTCTAACTCTATTCACAATAGGCTTAACAGATTAACTTTCGTTAGCACACTAGTTAGTAACGCATTCTGTTAAAAGCTATGCCTAGCAGTACAAACATTTTAGTACCGCTGAGACTCTAGCGTATTAACTGGAATTTTTGTGCCAGTTCTAGTTTAGTCCTAGCATGTAGAAACAAATTGGTTTTTGATGATGCACTCCTTTGCACATTGTTTCCAAATTACACTTATCTCCTTTGACTAGACTCATTCTTATGCTATTGTTAACTCATGCTTGTTTAGTCATCCTCTTTTCAATGGAAATCACAGTCTCTAATTAATTTGACTAAACTACCACATACAAAACATGCTTGCAGTAAACCCATACCCCAACTCTTTCTTGTCAACTTTAGGATTTTTACTATGTGTGAAATGATTCTTAACAGTTTCCCTAGGAGATTTTACTTGCTGGTTAGCAAAACTAGGTGTTTCTTGTTCTTTTGTTGGTAGAGACACATACTCATCTTCACTATCTGATTCATACTCCTCAATGATAGGAGCATCAGACCAAACCTTAGGTTGACATTCTACATTAGATTCATTAACAACTGGTTCAGACACTAATTCAGGTGGTTCTGAACTAATGTTAGATTCACAGGTATCAATTTCACTGGTTTCAGATTCACTAGGTTGAGTCTGTTTTGGACCATATGTAAATTGTGAGTAATCTACTTCTATATTGGGTCCAGTTGGCATGTAATTCCCTGTCATGGGTGGGGGTACAACATGCATTCCTCCTACTGTAACAAACCTATCATACAAAGGTTGTTTTTCTAACTCACTCTCCTTATTCATAAAAACACTTTGTAAAACTTCATTTTCATAGCTCAAAATACCATCATATCTGTGATCCCCATACCCAAGCCTAAATTTATCATTAGCACTCATTTGGGTATTTAGCAGTTTACCAAGATTTTTAGAAGAGGTGTGCCATTTTTCTACTTTAGCTTTTAAATCTTCTTTTTCTTTTTGAGCTTCTGCCAACAATTTCTTATGGTATGTTAGTACATCAGTTTTATCATCTAAGTCTATTTTCATAAACCTTATCTTTTCTTCATACCAAAGTTGACCTTGTTGATGAGCAACTAATTATGCTTCAACTTTCTTTAGACCTTGAGTATATGCCTTTATTTCTATGCTTGCATCACTTAGTTGTTCTCTTTGTGCATCATACAGTTTTTTAAGTTAGCATAAGACTCTTTACACTTATTTGAACAAGAAGTTACCTATGTGTCTGATTCTGAGCTGTTGCAAGACATCAAAGCATAATCTTCATCTTCTTCAGAATGCCTGGTCCAATCTACACCTTCTCCATCAATGGTTACCAAATGAATAATGGTATCCTCCTTCTTTCCCAGTTTAGCTTCCATCTTATTTCGCATCCAGAGTTTCATGCATCCCTCCTCCAATTATCTTGATTTCCCTTTAATTCTACACTCTCTAGCAAAATGCTTGTCTTGTTGCAATTATATGCATTCCACTTTTGGTGTTTTTATCAAAGCTACCTGTTACTTTTGCATCAAACTGTAGCTTTCTACCAGTCTTTTTTGTAAAACTTTTTCAATCTCATTGAGATCATGCCACTTGAGCCACTTTAAGTCTATTTCTTCAAGGACAATTCATCAAACTGTTCTAATCCTCCAAGATCCATTTTAGGACAACTTATTATTAGCAACAAGGAGTAAGATGATGTTTTGTGTCATTACTGTGGATTTTGAACAGAAAGTTATTAGAACCACTAAAGCGGTACTAACATCATTAGTAAGATGGTGTTTCTCAGAGACAAATGCTACATTTTGCGAGCTAGAAGATTGATGCAGAAAAGCCCTTTACATCATTCTCAAAGACTTCATAGATTATAGTACATTCATCAAAACTGAGACTGCCACTCCTAGTATAGTCCTCATATTAGGGAAACATGTGACCAGGCCAAAGGCAGAGACCTTAGTAATTTTTTTATTTGCCTCCTCATGGATACAACTGCTCATGAATCTCTAATTGACTTGAAGACCTGGAACCTTACCATAGCCTTTGTGTAAGCCCTTTCTGAGTGATACAAGAATCCATCATATTAATGCTTCAAGATATACCTTCTTCAACTTCTTGATTCGTCATTTCCACCAAATACTAGATTTGATGGCATCCCACATCTCTTTGCATCGTCATCTATAAAATTTAGCAAGATGATCTTCTGGTAGAGCCATAAGCAAAGTGGTCCTTGCTTTTCTCTCTCTTTCTCTGGCTACAATTTCTTCTGCAGTTCTGGGAGGCAAAACCTTAATTTGTCCTTTTATCCTGTAGTGATTGATACAGGGACTCATTCCCTTTTGTATAAACCTCCCAGAATGATTAGTCTGTATGAGCCAAATAAGCTCCCATTTTATGTCCCAGTGTTGGGGGACATCATGAATCTCCTTTTTTTAAGAATATGCAGTTTTGTGGTTGATACTGTAAGAAGGAGTTTGTTGTGTTGGTGTTTGTGTGATGATGTGGAGTTTGGTTTGGTGTGGAATTTCATCTTGTGATCCAGGACAAGTTTAGTTTTTGCAGATGGAGATGTATAACTGGATTTAGTTTGTTTCGTCTACAATCAGAGTTTCTCACAGGCTCTGATACCACTTGTGAGTCCCTAAATGAATAGATCTTTGCAGCCTATAAAGGATGATAGCCAAGATGTATAAATACAGTTTGACTATGTAGAAACACTGACTTGAATACAATTGGTTTAATAGCTGAATCTTAACACAAGTACTAATAAATACAATGAAAAACTAAAAAATAAATTTCTATTAATCTGCTTTGAGCTGAATTACAGATTACTAACTATGAGATATATTTGTAGGATATATATTGAAGCTCGGTGATTTCTAACTATGCCCAAGAGTAATCCTTTTATATCACAAGGATAAACTCTACACAGGCTTACAAATCGCTAAAAGATAATACATATCTTTTCCTAAAATATCTCATACATATCTCTTAAACGGTACTAACTAACTGATCAGTACTTTACATTTTGTACTGTCAGTACTAACTATAACTATCAGTACTAACTATTAATATTATCGGTACTAAGTTAGGAAAACATAATTCCCAACACTTTCTTCCCATTCCAGGACTAACCTATTCACAATCATAGTGGGGGCTATGGGCTCTATGTCGTTCTTGACTCCTTTCTCGGTCATACAGGGGGAATGAGGTATCCTATGGAAACTTATCTTACTCTTTCCAGATCTTAGAGTTATGGTGCCTTTATCAAACTTAATTGCGGCCTTGGCCGTTGTCAGGAATGGTGTTCCTAAGATGAAAGGCCTCTTTTCATTTTCCTTGATATCCAAAATCACAAACTCTACGGGGTATACATGTTCAGCGACCTCAAGTAATACGTCCTCAGCAATTCCTAAAGGGTAAATGTACGAGTGGCTAGCTAGTGAGAGTCTAATATATGTCTCAGCAGGTCTTTCATCGGTAAGTTTCATGTAAGGGGAGTAGTGCATGACGTTCACATCGGACCCTTGATCGCGAGGGCGTTCACGTGCTTAAGGCCCCCTATGCTGCAAGGTATTTCGAAATTCCCTCCGATGTCCTCCTTCTTTGTTATCTTTTTCTTGAGGATCGCTTCATAAACAGGCCCCTGAGGTAACACATTATATGTCTTTCCCTTTACCTTCCCAACTCGGGCCCTTGACAGAGAGTCATTGAACCTTTTATTATCGATTAGTCCCTCGATTAGTTTTTCATAAATCTTATGCTTCATATAATATTCTACAGGCTGAGAACTAAGTACTTACACCACTTCTTCCTCCTCAGTCTTTTTTTATCGGCTTGTTTTTAATTTCATTATTCCTTTCGGCTTCCTTCACTGGTATTTCCGTTTTTGTTCTAGTAGGTTTTACAGTGTTGTCGAGTGTCTCATCCATCTTGTCTCTCCTTTCTTCCTCTCCTCTTTCTAGAGAGATAGAGTTTACGTTATTGGTGACAGGGAATTTGGCTTCTTCCTTTTTCCATACTTTCTTTGGGGTTTTGCTGGTCGTGAGTTCCTTGAGAAGTCTGAACATTTCAGTCATTCTGTTGTTGATCTCCTCACATTGCTTGAAAATGGCGTTCTCAAATCTTTCCATTCTTTCGGCGTGTGCTGCCATGTAGTCCCTTACTCGAGCCTCAAAAGTAGTTCCTAATGCTTGGGGTTGAGGGCTTAGACCTGTACGTTCATGGAAAGTAAATGGATTCAGCTTAAGTGGCTCGTTATGGCTTTGCGGGTGAGGGTTGGAATAGACTACATCGACATAAGCATAAGGGATGTGTGTTGAGATCCTAAGGGTTGGTCGCGATCCCTTTAGTAAGAAGTCAATCTGGTCTTCGAGCTCAAGAAGTCTTCGGTCAGGTGTTTTTGAGATGCCTTGAGGTGTAGAAAGAGCCTTGACCGGCTTGACAAATATTTTCGTGTCATTCCAGCCCTCATGGTTGTAGAGAGCGAGGTTCTCAATGATTTCCCAAGATTCGTCGGCATTCTTATTGCGGAGTTTGCCGTCGGCGACGCGGTCAATCTCGCACTTAAGATGAAAGGAGACATGATCATAAAAAATTTGGAATTGAAGCCAACGATCGATGCCATGATGAGGGACTTTTGTAGTAAGTCCTTAAAACGAGTCCATGCTTCAGATAGGGATTCTCCATGATATTGTTGGAACATCAGGATATCATTACGGAGTTTTACGGTCCTTCCCGGTGGAAAGAATTGAGCAAGGAAACGAGTAGTAAGATCCTCCCATGTGGTGATGGATTCTGCTGGAAGACGTTCAAGCCAATTGCTAGCTTGATCGCGAAGGGAAAATTGAAATAAACGCAGGCGCGTTCTTTCCCTGTTTTCACCATCAAGGTCAAGTGAGTCCACTAGTTTTAAGAAATCCTTGAGGTGTTGGTTTGGATCCTCGGACCGAAGTCCGTGGAACGAGCATCCGTTTTGCACCAACCGGATGGTGTCGGATCGAAGAGGTACCACGTTGTTTTTTACGGGGAGCTCAATGGTACTCCTGTAGCCCTCGTGGCTAGGTTTGGAGGAGTCTCCGAGAGTACGGATAGGATTCTCGTCTCCCATGGTGGTTGACGAGAATGGGTTACGAAACAATTAACACAAAGAAAAGATAGACTACGAGAAAGCTAATATGTGAAAATTAAAGTCTTACTTGAAAGGATTCAAGCAAGTAGAACTAAGCTAAACTATGATCAAAACCTAACTATTCCCTACACAGTGACGCCAAAAACTTGATGCGGTTGTCGTAAGGGACTTCTACAAGAAGTTTTACAACTCCCTAGGCAGAGTACCTAACCGTTGTAGTAGTAGTATAGGCAAGACTCGGGAGTTGTTATCATTCTGTAGGGGAATAGGTTGGGAAGGCTTGATCACGGTCTAACAGAATTCTAGGGGTTGAGAGAAGATTCTTTTTGTATTTTTATATTTTATAGAAAGCAGTAAAATCATATGGTTGAGAGATTTGATTTGGTTTTAGCTATTAAACTAAATAATAAACTATGCTAATGGTGATAACAATATAATAAAATATTTATACATTTTAATCATGTATTACTCCCTAGATTGCTTCTCCTAGTGTTGGTTTTCTTTTTCACACTTGTTGATGATCTATGTAATATTTCTAATCAGAACGAATTACACGAACCCGCTATCTATTTAATATTCCGTTAAGGCAACGCGCAAGTAAGGTAGTATGAAGACTATTACAAGGCCTCGAAGAGTATATTAAATGCATGTGAAATGTATTAAGAGTAGATCAACCATATTAGGGGGCAAGGTAGTATGAAGACTGTTACCCGATGGTATCCTTTCTACACAATCATGTTTCCCTAGACATATCAACAGTGATACAGACAAAAGCTGATTTTCTAAAGCCTAACATGCACATCCATCACAAGAAGCAACATCACTAAGATCTACATTCTAGGTTTCATACAATCATAAATGAACACAATAGAAGGTTTAGCCAAGCATGTTAAAGATAAAGCAAGAACAAATAAGAATCACACAACAAGACATATTGAATGATTAAGATAGTCTTACTTTATTAAAATATGAATTGAAGGAAGTACAATAGGGTTTTGAGGCCTTAAAATCGTCCCTAACAGCTGCTAAACGAACTACGGTTTGTTCCTTTCTTTTACTCTAAAGTTACACACTTAAAACCCAAAAAACGGATTTGTATATATAGATAAATCGCTGCGACGGCGTCGCGTTTTAATCGTGACGCCGTCATGAGTAGAATCTTCTAGACATGCGTGCGAGTCGGTGCGTGCTGACGCCATCATGAAATGTTGTGACGCCGTTACAAGTTGGGTTTTACTGTACTGTAAGTTGTGACGCCTACTCCAGGCTACTATGACACAAATCTTCTCGAGTCTTGTTTTGGTCCTTAGTCTATGACCGATTTCTTTCTCCAAATGAGCCCAAGTCACGTGTATTTCCTCCAAATGCCTTACAAATGCTAAATACATGAAAATGAACGATTAAGTACATTTTTAGGCATAAATGCACGATTTAGGAGGTTAAACGACCCTGAAAAAGTGTATAAAATAACACCTCATTAAATACCCTCTACACTTGGGATTTGCTTGTCCTTAAGCAAATGGGCTTTTCTACCTAGACAATAACAATATGAGGGTCATTTTACCCTACTCCATTTTAAAAGTATTTTACAACACGCTTGCTATGACTTCGTAATAAAAAGCACCGTAAAGCATACACTAAGCACCTCCACATAAGTGTGATGTGATTCTCTCTTTTCTCAGGTGTTAATAATACATTATAACAAAAGGGGGAGATGGAAAATCAACACTCATTACCTGTCATAGCATATAAATTACCATAGGCTTGGTAAATAATTTAACCTCCACCGCTGGGCGCAAGCATTATTCATTACATTAAGAGGTCTTTATCAAAGGGATGGTGGGGAGTGGGTGGGTGAAGATAACATAATAATAGAAACGAAAACGGAAGGAAAAACATTAGGTAGCTTTTGGGGTGAATTTGGAGTGGAAGGTTTAGCAATTATTTACACGAATACACGCTAGGGTGGTTTTTGGTGGGTTTGGTTGCTAAGCCAAGACTCGGGACTAAAGATATACAAACTCTACACAACTCTACATCAATCTCTTTCTTTTTCTTTTCTTTTTTTTGAATAACATAATACATCATACAGCGGCGCCAAAAACTTGTTGCGGTTGTCGTAAGGGACTTCTACAAGAAGTTTTACAACTCCCTAGGCAGAGTACCTAACCGTTGTAGTAGTAGTATAGGCAAGACTCGGGGGTTGTTATCGTTCTCTAGGGGAATAGGTTGGGAAGGCTTGATCACGGTCTAATAGAATTTTAAGGCTTGAGAGAAGATTATATTTATATTTTTATGTTTATAGGAATGCAGGTAAAATCATATATTTGAGAGGTTGGTTGGTTTTAGCTTTTAAACTAAATAATAATCTAAGCTACTGGTGATAACAATATAATAAAAGATTGTGTTCATTTAATCATGTATTACTCCCTAAATTGCTTCTCCTAGTGTTGTTGCTTTGTCACACTTGTGATGATCTATGTAACTATTTCCTAAGTCATGAACGAATTACACGAACCCGCCGTCTATTTAATATTCATTGAGGCAAAACACAAAGTAAGGTAGTATGAAAACTATTACTCGGCCCCCAAGAGTATATTAAATGCATGTGAAATATATTAAGAGTGGATCAACCATATAAAGGGGCAAGGTAGTATGAAGACTGTTACCCGATGGTATCCGTTCTACACAATCATGTTTTCCTAGACATATCAATAACGATACAGAAAAAAGCTGGTTTTCTAATACCTAACATGCATATTAATCACAAGAAGAAACATCACTAAAATGTACATTCTGGGTTTCATACAATCATAAATAAACACAATAGAAGGTTTAGCCAAGCATGTTAAAGATAAAGCAAGAACATATAAGAATCACACAACAAGACATATTGAATGATTAAGATAGTCTTACTTGATTAAAACATGAATTGAAGGAAGTACAATAGGGTTTTGAGGCCCTAAAATCGTCCCTAACAGCTGCTAAACGAACTAGGGTTCGTCTCTTTCTTTTACTCTAAATTTACACACTTAAAACCCTAAAAACGGATTTGTATATATAGATAAATCGTTGCGACGGTGTCGCGTTTTAATCATGACGCCGTCGTGAGTAGAATATTCTAGATCTGCGTGCGAGTCGGTGCGTACTGACGCAGTCATGAAATGTTGTGACGCCGTCACTAAGTGGGTTGTGACAGCGTCATGTAGAGTTGGTGACGCCGTCTCCAGGCGTTGTGAGCACAAATCTTTAAGAGTCTTGGTGTTGGTCCGTAGTCTTGTCTGTTTCTTCTCCAAATGAGCCCAAGTCACATGTATTTCTTTCAAATGCCTTCCAAATGCTAAATACCTGAAAAGGAACGATTAAGTACCTATTTTGGGCATAAATGCACGATTTAGGGGGTTAAACGACCCCGAAAAAGTGTATAAAATGACACCCCATCAAATACCCCTACACTTGGGATTTTCTTATCCTCAAGCAAATGGGCTTTTCTACCTAGACAATAACAATACGAGGGTCATTTTATCTACTCTTTAAAAGTATTTTACAACACAACCTTTTAGACCTCGTAATTAAAAGCACGGAAAGCATACACTAGCACCTCACATAAGTGTTTGAGATTCTCTCTTTTTCTCGGGTGTATAATAAATTATAAACTGTCAATCAACACTCATTACCTGTCATAGCATATAAACTACCATAGGCTTGGTAAAGGATCAAACCTCCACCGCTTAGGCGTAAGTATTATTCATTACTACCTAAGAGGTATTTTTAAAGGGTTGTGGGGTGTAGGTGTAAGATAACATATAATGGAAACGGAAA
>BQNB010031714.1:0-53746 GCA_026074375.1 Tanacetum coccineum | reverse complement strand
GATATGTTAAGGGCGTACGTTATAGATTTTGGTGGTAGTTGGGATGTCCATCTACCATTAGCCAAGTTTTCTTACAACAACAGTTATCATTCGAGCATTCGGTGTGCTCCGTTTGAAGCCTTGTATGGTAGGAAGTGTAGGTCGTCTGTGTTACGGGCAGAGATTAGAGAGGGTAGTTTGATTGGACCTGAGTTAGTACTAGAGATGACATATAAGGTGGTATTGATAAAGGAAAAGCTCAAAGCGGCGAGAGATCGTCAAAAGAGCTATGCGGGTAATAGGCGTAAACCGTTAGAGTTTGAGGTGGGTGATCGAGTATTTTTAAGGTGTCGCCTTGGAAGGGCGTAGTGCGTTTTGGAAAGAAAGGTAAGTTAGCACCGAGATATGTAGGACCGTTTGAGATCCTTAAAAGGATTGGCCTTGTAGTTTATAGGTTGAGGTTACTTGAGGAGTTGAGTAGCATGCATGACACTTTTCATGTGTCAAATATAAAGAAGTGTCTGGCGGATGCTAATTTGCATGTGCCATTGGATGAGATCAAGGTCGACAAGACACTTCGTTTTGTCGAGAAACCTGTAAAGATTATGGATCGAGGAATTAAGAAGTTAAAACGTAGGAATATAGCATTAGTGAAAGTTAGGTGGAATTTGAAACGTGGTCCTGAGTTTACTTGGGAACACAAAGACCAGGTGAGGATTAAGTATCCACAGTTGTTCGTGGACCGAGTTGTTGAGCCTGCTAGTTAAATCTCGGGACGAGATTTCCTCAAGGAGGGGATACTGTAACATCTGTGATTTAATCCGGTTAGTGATGCCTTTAGAAATGGCTAAGAGTTTAGTTTGTGTGATTTCTTGTGTGCTATGTGTTATATATGTGTCCTAAGTGGTTTGAATATGTGAATGAGGTGTATGATCATCTCATTTTGTGTGCGTTTGTGTTTAGTGAGGAGTATTCCATCTGTTTGCGTATACTGATAATGGAAAGTAATGGCGTGTAGCATGCATTGCTACATCAATAGTTGGATGATTTTTGTGTTAAGCGTTTATGGGAAACGTATTATGTTCGAATTAAGTTAAGTGAGTGAAATTTGGCGAATTAGGGTAGATTTTCTAAATATAAAAAGTGAAATGTAAAATGAAAAGTTATTTTTAGAAGGTTTAGTAAGTTGCGTTTATGTGAAAAAGTTTACCCAAATTAGCTTAGGTTTTTATGAAAACTTAAGGTAATGAAGATAATTAGTTAATAAATAAATAAATAAATAAATAAAAATATATATATGGGGTGTTTATTCGGCAGGTTAGGGATAAAGAAAAAAAAGGAAACAAAGTTTGACTATAATTAGGATTCTATTAGTATAAATACAAATTTAATAAAACCCTAAATCACTTTTTCTCTCCTTCTCCCCTTGTGATCGGCCGAACTCCCAAACAAGAAGAAAAAAAGAGTTTTTTTAATCAAGAACGAGTTGGTGATTTAGTGTTTCAAGAATCAAGGTTTAGGTATGTTCATTAACCCTAGTTGTTTAGTTTTCGTTAAATCATGTAACAATTAATATGATGGATCTAAGGTTTACATAAAATTCAGATTATATATGAACTTTAATGATGGTATGATTATTAGGGTTTAATTAGGATCTTATTGGTGTAAGTGGTTAGAGTTAGATCACTTTAATTCATGTTTTAGAGTTGAGCAGAATTTAGGTCTGTGTTCAACTGATGATATCTAGATGTTAAAAACGTGTTTTGATATGATTCCAGTGCCTAAATTGTATTTCAAAGAGTCTATTTTTTAAAAAGTCCAGCCTCGATTGATTTGGAGTTCTGGAAGTTGGTTAAATATTGGTTACAAGAAAAGTTATCAAAACAGTAAATAGGAGTCAGAATTAGGTCATGTTTAGGAGGGTATAACCCTAACTTAAAAGTGGAATTAAGGTTAGACAATCTACAGTGATTAAGTTCTATATGTATATAAAGAAAACCTAGAAGGATAACTTCTGATTGTTTATCTAAGTATGGTATTTAAGGCCATACATTTTAGTGTGCAATCAGATCTGAATTGGGACAGTTTTAAAGTTGGATTTTATTTGGGATTGTTGCACATGTAAGGAATAATTGTGAATCACAAGGATGTTATTAAACTCATAAATGAACTTAGATGGTTTTTGGTATAATTTATAAAGGTCAGAAAGTAAGGGTTTTAAGAGGGTAAAGTTACACTAAAATTCTGCATTTTTGAATAAATTTTAGTTAACTAGTGTAATGTGCTAATGAGATGGTTAAGGTTGGGCATGGTGTCGGGGTGACCCATGATGGTTAATCATACCCTTAGACATCCATCATATGTGTGTTACATGGACAAGAGATTTTAGCTTGGTTGCGTGTAATCGTGTTTATTTATTTGTATAGTTGCGTGATAGGAATTAGAAGCTGCTTTTTGAGTATTCAGGTGAGTTACATAGTCCCACTTTTTACTGCGTTTTAAACTTGGTATGGAAATGATGCAAGTATTGAAATTATGTTTTGAATTCCTGTAATTATGTGTTAGTGTAATTGCATGGACTATTATGTGACTGATATGCGTTATGTGGTTACGTGTTATGTGATGTGATATTGACGTGTTGCCTAGTCAGGAGGATTACTTGAGGGTATCCATGGCCTGAGCTAGAGGGAAAGAGATTTGGTATGATCCAAGAGCGATTGAGGTCGTCTGCTTGGTGTTTGAGTGTTGATTGGATTAAATTGCATTTTAGCTTGTATGTTAGTTAGCATAATTGCCGTGTAAGCGTATTGTTTTATAATTGCAGGAATTGGTTAAATTGTTTTGGAAACGGATTAAATATGTGTGTCTGAAAACCTATGTTTCTCACCAACCATTGTGTTGACGTATAAGCATCATTTTCAGGTATTCAGCAGGATGAGATTAAAGTTAGGAAAAGTGGCTAGATGGACCGTAGGCAGCTGGCGAAGTTTAGTTATCTAGATTTCGTTATTTGTTTTGGATGATGAATGTTAATTGTTTTGCTTTGTTAGGATGTATGAATGTTTGCATGTCATGACGTTGGCATGAACTGCCTTCATTTCAATGTCAGACGCCGTTTGGATTTTGTTGATGTGTTTGGGTATTTTCATGACACTACGTGTCTATACCTTATATTTTATGCATGTTTTAGTATCTCTATGTAGACACCAATGTGTTGTGATGATTCCCTTTCTTGTCGCGCCTTGCATTTCCACCTTGGTGGGGTGTGACAAAAAGATTACTTGTTTCATCAAACGGTGATTGAAAGAAATTGTGTTGTTGTAAGTTGTCTTTTGTGTGTTTTATGTCTTAAAACTATACGAGATTTTACAATTCTTGATTAAACCGGGAAAACAAATAAATGTTTCACGGGATTTTACAAATCAAAGAAATAAACCGTACAATTTATGTTAGCAAATTTGTGTATTTTATCTTTAGTCCAAGTGAAGTTGCGAATCCGGTTGACAAAGGATATTGCAAATTTGGTTGACAAAGAAAAACTGCTAATTCGGTTGCCAAATGAAAACCGCTAATTCGATTTCCAAATGAACATTGCAAATTCGGTTGCCAAATGAAAACTGCTAATTTGGTTGCCAAATGAAAACCGCTAATTCGGTTGCCAAATGAAAACTGCTAATTCGGATGAAACTAAAAGGCGGCGTGTTCGGTCAACTCTATAACTTGCGTATCCGGTCAAACCAAAAGCTGCGTATTCGGTTCAAACTAAAAAGCTGCGTATTCGGTCAACCCTATAACCTGCGTATCCGGTCAAACCAAAAGCTGCGTATTCGGTTCAGACTAAAAACTGCGTAATCGGTTTAAACAACAAACTGCGTATTCGGTTAATACTAGGACGAAACACACAATTATAAAAACATAAAAAGACACATTTTTTGATTGTTTTTCCCAAATTTTCTTGTACAAATAGTATTACTAAACCTATAGGTACCTTGAAAATGTAAACTTTATGGTTTTTAAGCCAAAAATTTCAAAATCAAGATTTTTTACTTTATAAGGTTTTTTGAAAACTAAAGTTAAAAAAATGAGTTTTTCTTGATTCAAAGCTTATACACCTATATCATAAAGATACTAGATCAATCTTACCAAAGTAAATGATCTTTTAGTGTATGTTAAACTTTCGAAAATAAAAAAACAAGAAGAAAATGACGTGCAGAAAAAAAAGGGAAAAATGAACAAAATAACAAACACAAAAACTAAGCAAATCACTCCATGACTCTTGATACCAATTGAATGATATCTAATAACATACATGAAGAGGGAAAGAGAGGTGGTTTTAGAGAGAGAGATTGGTTGAATAAACATTTAGAGAGAGAGAGAGAGTGTAAACATAACAGAAAAAAGCATTAAGTGTGTGAAATAATGAACAACTAACACCCTCTCCAAGGCATGAAGAGGGTATTTATACATCCCTAGTGGTCGGCCTATGGTTAGCTTGTGGGATTTCCATAGGCCTTTTGGCCCGATTAGATTACTATCTTTACATTGGACTAACTACGAGCTTTGACTAGCTATTATTAGAAGTGACTGATACTTTTCGTGTTTCTAACAAAGATTGTTTTAAGTCAAAAGGAATAAAACAATCTCCTTGGAAATGGATACTTCTAAAGTTGGTATAGAAGTACAACTACTTTCCCATAAAGAACTGTACCTAGTACCTTAAAGCATGTCTGCATTAAATGGTATCTCAACCACCCACTTAATGCATGACACGCATACTAGGTTAACTTGTAAACCCTAATTTCTTTTTACTATAAAAGAAAAAAAGATGTTGAGAGTAAATGCTATCTCTTCTAATTAATGTGAAACACATTGAAGAGAATTCATCTCTCAAACAAACTGAACAGAACTGCTGAAGCTGAAGCTTCAGTTCTAGTCGAGTAGTTTGTTTTCTTACTCTCTTAACTTTGGTTAGAGTTTAAGTTAGCAAGAGATAATACCCCGATTGTCATTCAACCGCCTTGATATTCCGCAAGCAATGTATGTTATTGATTCTTTATTTGATTCTATTAAGAACCTATACGTTAAAAAGTTACTTATGTGTGTTTTAAACTTATTCATTATATTGTTTACATATATCTATTTAAAACTCACTTTGTTGTCATGGAATGTGATTAGTTTAACTAAATAAACCTAATATCACATTCAAAGGGACCAACAAGTGGTATCAGAGCAATTTGATTTATAAAACCTTTTTAAAAATTTTATACAACTGCTAAAAAAATTAAAATCAAGATCCATTTTAAATGGCAACAGAAGTACCACAGACTCTTAAATATAAGTGTGGCCAATTAAATGTTGATCCTATGCTTGAGGTGAAAATTTTCACCAATTGAAAGAAAATATTTATGTGTCACATAATTGGTATTGAATGATGTGTGCTAAAACACACATCGTTTATACCACGTAAAACACTATTAATCAGACTAAAAATGCTAAAATATGCTTAATTCTATTGATAATATGTTTGTTTGGTATTTTTATGTCTTGCAGGTAAAATGATTAAAAACGGAGCAAAAACGGGTATTTACGGGTTCGTCGCGATCAAGAGTGCCTATTATTCAAAATCAAGACAAAGTCATGAAAAATCCCCGAGCATGCCATTGGAAAGAGCACGGAAAAAATGAGTCCATCAGTGCCCTCGAATTTTATTGGGCCAGCCCGTAACCCATTTTAATGGGCCGGGCCAGCCTATGTTATCTAAAGCCCAAATTCAGCAATGGCCCATTTTCAATATACTTGGTCCAAAACAAAGATACAAATGAGAAGAAATTGAGAAGAGGGAATGAAGAGCACGTGCCTAGGAATTAATTCCAAATGCATCACGTGAGGTTCCACTATATATGAGAGGGCGAGTAGTATTTGGCCACGTGGCGGGAAGCTATTGGTGGATCTAAGAATTCTTATGTTTAAGATTGCGTTTTTCCCAAGAAAAAATGATTTGGTATTAAAGAAATGATTCATTATAAATATGGGGGTGGAATTTGACGTAGGACATCTTCATCAGCAATTTTGCTTTTCATTTCGACTTCTTTTTGTTGACTTGTTTTTCTTTTCATGAAAGTAGTAGTAGACTAGATAGAAATTAGCTTATCTAGTTGTAGATTTTGAGCTTATTGAATTCAGCTTATTTGGCTTTTGTAAAACTGCTTATTTGGCTTGTTGGGTAATGAGAAATGGAGTTTGGTTAAGTGCTTTTTGTTGTGGCTTATTTTCTAGTCTTTCTTCTTTTCGTCTTACATCGCTTAAAACCTCTTTTCTTAGCTTAATCTTTATAGCTTATTTTTGGTTTGAATAAGCTTATCGTGGCTTATCTCAAACAGAATCTGCTTATAACCCTCGACTTATTTCATTTCTTTTCTTTCTATCTTTTAAATCTAGTTTCTATTTAGCTTATTTGTTTTCAAAACCAATTTGCTTATTCCTAAAACTAGCTCGAATTGAACGCAACAGCAAGGATAGAAGGGATCTTTTATATCTTATCTTTGACTTGTTCCTTTCTTTCTTAGTTATTCGTAGATTAGTTTTTAGATTACAAAAGTAGAATAGTTTTTTCCTTTGTCTAGTTTTTTTATATTTTGCTTATTTCAAACTTTGAATTGTTCCAGCTTATTTCGAGCTTATTTGTAAACAGCTTATTAGTTTTTTTAATGAGAAATGAAGATTCGTGGTAATGATACTTAATGATTATTATTGTGATTTTTTTTCTTTTCTTCTTTTCTTTCTTTTCTTTAGCTTATTTCGCATAAGCTCTTGTGAGCTTATTATCTTCATAGCTTATTTCCATAATCTAGTAAGCTCTCTTGTGGCTTATTAGATCTAGTTCTAAGCTTATAGTACCTAAATGAGCCTTGGCTTATTGGATTTTCCTTTTCTTCTCTTAGTTTTGGTTCGAGTAAGCTTATATAGCTTATTTGTGATTTATTTTTCTAGCTTATTACCAAACATCGAATAAGCCTCTCTAATAGCTTATTCGGTCTAGTTGTAAGCTCATAAATCAACATAAGCTTCAGCTTATTTAATCTTTTCTTTTCTCTTATTTGGTCTTTCTTTTTAGATTGCTTATAGCTTATTAGTTCGATTCGATTATTACGAAAAGGTAGCCACGAGTATTTTGATACTCGGCTTATTTCAATAAGCCTAGTACTACTCTTAAAGATCGAGAGTTTTTTTTATTTAAGTTTCTTTAAAATCTACAAATTTTTAAATCTTTTTCACATCCTATTTTGTGCTATTCTATTTGATGTAACAGAAACTTGTGTTCTATTCTCTTCGTTTCACAATATTTGTAATAGAATTCTTACCTCTTTGATTTGGGCTTTGGCCCATTCGATTCAACCAAAACAGTTTAATTCAATTCCATATAATTGTTTTTAACACCTTATTTGTTTTGTGTTTTGACGAAATCGTTTCAACTCATTGGCGTGGAGCTTAAGGGTTTGATAAACTAGAACGAATTTGACTATTTTCTTTAGCTTATTAAACCGAGTGGTTATTCGTTCTCTTGCGGTTCTTCAACTCGGTTCAATTTTCTCTCCTTTTTCAATACATTAGTGTAGATTAAATAGTTTATTATGTTTAGAATTGCTTATTTTATTATTATGCTTAGTGAGTAGTTCATTAGTGCTTGCTAAGTGATTAATGGATGGGAAATTAAGTGTGAATTGTAAAAAGATTTGTTAATTAATAATCTTCGATTATTTAGATTTGTAGTTTGAATGTTTTGAAGGGTAAAATCCAGAAAAATAATCAAACAACACATCTAGTAATTAATATCTTTTTAAGAGATTTTTGTCAAAATAAACTAACGTTGTGAGATAATTATCTTTTCTAAGGAAGTTAATTCGTTAAGTAAAGCCTTAATTCACACTTGAGGAACTTTCCATGTCACTTAGTAAGCATATCTTTTTATATAGTTCTTTTCATTTAATTGTTTAGCTTATTTGTTATTTAGTATAATCTAGTTTAGTAGTTTTTAAAAATTAGTGTTAAATCAAAAATCAAAAATCAAAATTAAAAGATATTCAAGCATTAAATTGGAAGCATTTTCGTGAATTTCAAATTCATCTCTTGTTGGGACACGACATCCGGAGGATAGATAATTACTTTTCCTTAAGTAGTTTTTATCCGACGTGATTACTATATTATATTACTCGACTAGTCATTTACGACGAATCTGCAAGACATAAAAATACCAAACAAACATATTTACAATAGAATTAAGCTTATTTTAGCATTTTTAGTCCGATTAATAGTGTTTTACGGGGTATAAACGATGTGTGTTTTAGCACACATCAGATTCCCCCACACTAAGCCATTGCTGGTCCCACACGCAATGTTAATAAAACAAGCCCGAAAATAAATAATTAAACCCCCCTTAACTTATGACCCCTCACAATCAAACAAGAACAGAAAAGGTCCATTAAAAGGGTCAAAAATTATTTATTTCTAAAGCGTCCCATTTTGACCCTTATTCCTTGATAGATAAAATTTTATTTGTGACCCGCCATGCTTGACTTTTATTTTCAACATATATACAAAGCTTAAGAACGGGAAGCACACAAACTGGGTGCCTCCAGGAGATAATAATCGTCATCCTCTTTTTACTACTCCCAAACTAAGCTTGTACAATTATTAACGTTGTGCAAAAGTACGTATAAAATGCTAACACTACTCATATTTGCAATTTGTGTAAGCCTAAGCTAACTTTTCACTCCCGGTAGTTTATTATTTATTAGTGTGAATGTGCTCAATTCGAATTTTGACCATCCAATCGACATTTAAAGAAAGTTGTAGTCCTTCTAAATGTAACGTTCCACCCAAGAATTATGATTTTGAAGGCGAGATCATTCCATGTAGCGACTTTCTTCTCGGCACATCCCAGCCGAGACCGGCTTAGGTGGCCAGGCTTTTGACACCCCACAAAGAATAGTATCGGAACTCACGGACCTTTGGTATAAAAAACTCTTAGGCTTCCCGTTAAACTAACACTTCATTTAGAAAAACCACAACTTAAAGCGAAATAGTCTTAGTTCAAAAGCATATTTAAATTTTAGAAAAAGAGATTTTTCCTATATTTATTCAACAACCACACTTTAACATTAATATTATTATACTTATAACCTCCACCCTTTAAACGACTGCCACATCGGTATGCGAGCCGACCATGGTCCAGTTGTCTTATTTCGGCTTCGGACCTTGCCTTATATGTAGACTGTCACATCGGTATGCGAGCCGACCATAATCCAGTAATCTGACAAGGTATTATTATTATTATTATTCATCATACACAATTTTTTTTGCAACACTTATCATACTTTATACTTTATCACGGAATATAGAAAAAAAAATTTAGAAAATTTAAGTATAAATTTGAACTAAGACTAAATTTATCAATATAGTTGACTTACATCAATAAAGCTTTTATTGTCTAAAAATGTTGATTTTAAACGGACTTTTAAGGGTGATTAAACCACTAATTTGTCTAATTTTGAAAAGAGCACTTATTAGTCCGGTTAGAAGCTTCTGGGACGAAAACCTACAAATTACATATATGAGCTCTTAAGATATCCAACTAATCCTTGTTTAGCATTTATCTTTTGCACAACTTGTAGAAGCTTAGCCTAAAAAGTTAAAGGAATAGCCAGATCAACACTCTGGTCGAGTCAGGATCTCCTTTGTTCTAGCTTAAGGGACTAGTCAATCACGCACAGTCAAAACCTTTTATTATTATTTATTTTTTCACACATAAATAAAACAAAATTTTGGTCAAAACGGGGTTGCGTGGGACACAGACAGGCAACAGGTAATATCATATTTCGATAGAAATCCCCCCACACCTAGAACCGATCATTGGCCTCAATGTTCAAAAATGTCGGGTATTACCCCCACACTTAAGAACGAAAAAGGCAAATGCAAAAAATTCCAAGTGTGAAAGGGGAAAAAAATATATATAAGATCAGGATTGTGGATTCCAAAATAAGCAGAAGATCGAAGACCGGATGATTGGAGGATTAAAAACAAGCACGGGTCTTCACGATCTTAAGGAATCCTGCAAAAATGGTACCACATACCAAAGAAAGAAGCACGCCCCCACACTAGGGCTATAAAATCACACATTTATTTATTAAGAAAATAGAAAGAAGAAAAGACACGGGTTGCCTCCTGAGAAGCGCTTGTTTTTTGATCGAGTCTCTAGCTTGACTCTATCCCCCATACTTGATTTGGTCAAGGAGGATAGAAATGGAGATAAGGAACATCCAAGATAGGAATGTCCCCTCCATAAATCATCATCGGGCTTTCAGAATCATTAATAAGCTAAAAAACTTTAAAGCCCCGATGAATCAATTAATAAGCTAGAAAAACATAAAAGCCGCCGATAGAATTAGATAAAGACGAGGAGATTTCCCCTTTTTTGAAATGAGAAATCTAGGATTGAAGAACTTTGTTCCCAATTTTCGATGAAAATGGAAGTCAAAGTGTCAAAAAACAAGAAAAAGGTGGGAAGGGTGGGTAAAACATTAGGCACATAAATTTCTCTTGTCGAATTATCAGAAATATCATCCACTACTTTTGTAGTCAAAACTCCCGTATCGGGCTCAATATCAAAGTAAACATAATCATCTGGAGGTTTTTAAGGAGGACAAGGAGATGATAGAAACAATAACAAAATCAACGTGAAATGGATTCCTACATAGTAATGGTAAATAGAATCATCTGTTAAGAAATTTTTCAAGAAAAGAACAAGCCCACTGTCGATCTAGTCGACATTTCCTCAATACCCTGTGGTATTCGAGTTCAAACCAAGCAAGAATTATATTGATCACCTCCATAAGAGGAGTCACAATCCTGCGAGGAATCGGATAAGAGATGTGGGGAAAAGATATCATACATCAGCAATCAGGAATCTCATAATTAAGTTTTTCTGGAGAGTTGAGGAGGTGGAATCATCATTCAACAAATTTTCAATTATACGAATATCTTCTTCCCGGATCAAAATCGTGAAGCTTCAAACAATTCCTGGTAGAAATTGGATCGATAGGATTCAAGCCACGAGGCGGCGAACTCCACGATAAAAAAATTATAGATAAACACGATTAAGCAAGATTGTATAGAATCGGGTATGCATCTAAGTGAACAATTTCCATTCCCGGTGAATAGAAGACAATATCATCTTAAACCCTCATTCTTAGAAACAAGAATCAATCATAAACGGCAAATCACAACAACATATATTTGTAATCGATTTTTTTTTAGTTTAATAAATCCTTGGACTCACTAAGGATTGGGAAACAAGGATCTCAACACATAGACTTTATTACTTTGATCATTGCCTTTTAAGAATGTGCAAAGAATCTCCTGCCTCATGTCCCCCATAATTAGAGAGTCCTCGGGCTCTATGGTCGGTAAGACGGGTGTGATTGCAATAGGGTGTTAGGAATTCACTTTACGTGACGACATTTACAGAATTATCATTGTTTACCATATCACCACACACAAGGACTAGAATAGTCAATATATGATTCTTATGTAATGTGTGGTGGTATAAATACCCCTCCAAGGCTTCCATGGAGGGGTTGAGGCTTTTGTATTCTTCACTTTTCCATATTATTTTACATCTTAAGTTTCTCCCTCTACTCTCTCTCTCTCTAAACATGGCTATCTCCATCTTTGAGCTTCCAAGACCACTGGATCTATGTTTATGTTTATGTTTAAGTGACGAGACTGGGATTAATTTTCATAAAGAATCACGGAGTTTAATTTGTAATGGCAAGATTTGGTGTTACTTTTTCTAAGTGACTACGGAGTTGATCGGGTATCACTTATTTGAGATTTAAGTTGCATTTCACGAAGGCCTGTTCTTATTTTATCTTGAAGTCGGGGATGGTTGGATGCATGACTTTCATGTTAACTTGCTCGGGCTTAAGATTTTGGATAAAGTCTTAGATTATCTAGTTACCAGCAGTTGGGGTGGTTGGTTGATGACCTGGATAACTATCACTTAAAGGAGATACGTTGTAGTTCTCAGTGTCACATGCATAAGACGATGTGGATAATTACAAGCGGTGATGAAATTCTCATACTTTTTCTGGTGGGAGAGATTTGTCCATCCGGGACTTAATTGATTTGGTGTGGCAATTTATTTCTTCACTATCATGGAGGAAGAAAAGTGCATTTCCGGGACTTAATTGACTCTGGTGCTACGATTTCGACTTCGTGAAAGGGATAAGTATTGAGTACTTAGAGATTTGAATGGAGCACAAATTCTCTACACCGTTCTTCCAACATTTGTGCAAGCTTAAGTCACAAGAACGAGGAATTCTACTTCAGTTTCAAGTTTGGTATATCGGGTTTACTCCATCAGTGGTCACTTCAAATAGCCTACAAAATGGTTGGTTAAAAGATAGTCAGAGAGAGTTTATGAGTAGAGATCTGATCAGCAGTTGATTCTCACGGGACAGATTTGAGCTAATTTATTCCTCACACAAGTATTCAAGTATATATGCGTACAAGGTTTTGCTGATTCCGAGGTATCAAAACCAGCAAGGGGGAAGGAAGACATACCCTTGAGCCGCCTTTGCCTTTCTTCTTCTTGAAAGCTTGTGTAAGTCATCTTTCTTGAAAATCTTTTCGTTGGGCAATGCCGGGAAGACTAATGTCATAACCGCAGAGATAATCAGAGCTTTAATTTATGGCTTTTGGGTGCATTTCTTCAACTACTTAGGGGAAGTGATATCTTGTGAAAGGTAGTATGCATTATTTGAAATTCCAGGGGGAAGAGTTGTGTGAAGAATTATTCAAGCGTGAGAAGATACGTTGTTGATCCTGTTAATGTTTTCCTCGAACGATCAATCACTAAGCTTATTCTTAAAGAAGCAGTAATATTGATGTGGTTATCATATTAATTCGCTGTCGCACTTTTTATTCTAAAGCTTGTAATAGCTTTGAAACTGCTCAAGAGAGGATTGCTAGTTTGGGGGAAGCTTTGAAAGCTTCTAAATGATGAATATGTGGCATGAATTAGGGGGAAGCTAATTCAGAAGCTTCTCCTTAACCAGAAGTGTATGGGTTACTTAGTTCGTGTCTATTACAATATTTCTACTACAAGGTACTACACAAATGATTTGTTGGAGTGCAGACTGATAGTCAAGACCTCCAGGAAGGAACATCAATCAGCATAGATGCTTTTTGAAGTCTTGTTCTTAATCATTATGTACTTGTTAGGAAAATATTATAAGTAATTCCGTATATCGTCCCGTGGGGGAAGATTGTTAGGAATTCACTTTGCGTGACGACATTTACGGAATTACCATTGTTTATCATATCACCACACACATGGACTAGAATAGTCAATATAGGATTCTTATGTAATGTGTGGTGGTATAAATACCCCTCCAAGGATTCCATGGAGGGGTTGAGGCTTTTGTATTCTTCACTTTTCTATATTATTTTACATCTTAAGTTTCTCCCTCTACTCTCTCTATCTCTAAACATGGATATCTCCATCTTTGTGTTTCTAACATATGGGATTTCTTAAAAAATTCACTCACTTGAATAGAATACTCCTCGTCATCATCATCATCATCGTAGTAAATAGGAGGCTTCCAATATTGAGAACTAACTTTAGCTGCCTGCTCTTCTGCAATATTCTTTTCTTCCTGCTTTTCTTGAACGTATTTATTTAACTTTTCACAAAGAGCTTGCAAAGCTTGAGGAAGCTTCACTTCAAGAAGCAATTCCGCCATACTTTTTTCTTGAGGAGCTGATGAGTGACGGAATATTGCGGGGGTTAATATTGGTCAAAACCGAAAGAATTAGAATTATAGCAAAAATTAGGATCATAATAATTTTGATTCATCGGTTGACACTGATAACTCTCATGAGGACCCTCATAAATTCACAACAAAGAATTTGTTGTTGAAAATTAGGTGAATTTTGTAGAAAAGTATCATCAAAGTTTTGATTGTAGCAAGGTTCCGGCTCATAGAATATCAATTGTTGACATTGAAAAGTCTCACGAGGACCCCCACAGCGGGTACAACAAAGAAATTATTATTGAAAATTAGGTGAAGTTTGTGGAAAATTATCAAAGTTTTGATTGTAGCAAGGTTCCGGCTCATAGAATATCAATTGTTGACATTGAAAAGTCTCATGAGGACCCCCACAGCGGGTACAACAAAGAAATTGTTGTAGAAAACTTGGTGAAGTTTGTGGAAGATTATTGTCAAAGTTTTGATTGTAACACGGGTCCGAATTAGAGATAAACGAAACTTGTGGTGGATCACCATTTGACTCAAAAGAGTGAGTTTGGGGTTGTGGAGGGTGGTCAGAAGAATTCCGAAGATCATCAAAAGAGTTTGTAATTAGATCATCAATGAATGCATTTCTAGATTCAAAACAACATATAGAACAAAATATGTCCGTATAATTTCTTCTACACCGCTCACACGTACACGGTAGACAAAATACCCGATCATTACTCATCTGACCTTTACAAATACAACAATAGTCGAGTGACGCCATAAGAATTAAACAATAGAGAGGGGTAAGAGAAAGAATTAAACGGATAAGAGGGAAAAGAAGAATATTTATAGATTTTTCAAATAAAACATAAGGAAAAGAAATAATAAAAATAAGAAAAAATATTTTGGTATTTTTTAATATTTATAAAAAAAGAGAAAAAATAAAAATAAAATTAAATAATAAGAAAAATATTTTTGGATTTTTATATTTTTAATAAAAACTAAAGATAGCGATAAACTAGATTATACTAAATATTAAGCAAGCTAAAAATATGAAGAATATATAAAGAAAAATATGCTTGTCAAGTAAAAGTGAATAGGTTCTTAAATGTGAAGTTTTAGATCTTCATGATGAATTAATATCCGTCTAAATAATCGTTTCCTCAAAACGTTGGCTTAATATTGAAAATAACTTTTTATCAAGATATTAATTGCTAGTTTAATGCTTACTTAATCTTACGGCTTTTCCCGTTCGACTAAATAAAACACTAAACTAAATAACTTTTACAAATTATTAATCACTAGTCACTTATTAAATTTCACACTTAATTCACTATTTACCAACTTACTTAACAAGCATATAACAAAACTACTCGCACAACATGACAACTTAAACTAACTAACAATAGAAAGGCATAACAATAATAAAAAGCTTATAAATCTAAATAAACTAAAACTACTAATTAATGAAAAAGGGAAAGAAAGTAGAACCCGAATGACAAAACCGATAAGAAGAAACCACCCGATTATATAAACTATACTTAATGCTAAGTGTATTTCTTATTTAAACTTTATTTACTTAAAAGATTATAAAGTGTTTAAACTTTATTCTCGAATAAGCTAGTAAAATCTAACTAAGCTTTAAACTTAGACAATAAGCTAGATTATAAAACCCGTAAGCTCCTCGCCTAGTTGAACCGGGTTCACCATCTCAAAACAAGAAAAGTAAAAATAAGCCGAAACAAGAGTTTAACCATAATATGACCTAGTACAAAACTTAACCAAAACGACAACTTAAATTTTTAAACTAAGAATAACTAAATCCCTAACCAAAAATAAGCAAATTCATAACTAACTTAACCAAATATTGATTTACCAAATCGAAAACTAGCTTAAGCGATTTTCATTAAGCAAAACGAACCAAATAAGCAAATCTCGAACCAACTAACTAGTTTCCGAAATAAACCAAATCGAATCCAACCTACCTGATATACCTCTAATAAAACTAAGCTACAAGCTTCAATCAAAACTAAGCTACATGAATAACCAAATAATCACCAAATAAGCTAAACCTTAACAACAAAAACCATCGATCTCAAACAACACTCGTGTTACCATTCAATTGAAACATCAACAACTGCAATTCCATATATAACTAGATCTGGGAAATCTAAAAAAACAATCGAATAATTAACCAACAAATACTCTGAAACGTACTTCTATAAAACAAACATTTCGTCCCAAAATTAGATCCATAGCGTAAAAATAGAAATGAATGAAACAAAATTACCTAAATGAAATAATAATCTACTCCTAATCTACCTGTTACTACTTTTAAAACTAAATCTAATAGTATTTTATCCTACCTCTATTCTACTCGACAAAAAGAAAATCAAAAAAGAAAACTAAAAACGCAATATAAAGTTGAGATAAGATATTTCCCACCATGTCACCTCTGCTCCTCCCTTTTATTCTTTTCTTTTGCGTATCCAGTAAGCCAACAAGTGGGAATTTTTGGGCTTGCCATTGTTCGCTGGGCTCGTAGGCTGAAAATATTCAAATTCGGGTGGGCTTGGTGTTATAACACTCTTTTAATTATGATGGGCCGACCATAAGTGGGCTGATTTTTTCATTGATAAATATGGGTCGGTCCGACCCATATAAATGGTGTTGTGTCGGCCCAATAAGAGATGAAGGCACCGTCAGACTCGAATTTTCGTGCTCTTTCCAATGGCATGCTCGTAGACTTTTCACGACTTTGTCTTAATCTTGATTATTAAGCACTCTTGATCGAAACAAATCCGTAAATACCTATTTTTACATTATTTTCAATCATTTTACCTGTAAGACATAAAAATATCAAACAAGCATATATGCACGATAATTATCCATATTTGTAGGTTCCATGATCATTCATACGAATCCTTAACAATTATGTGTAGAATCAAGATGCATAAAATTAAGAACTTTATTGATGATTGAAAGAAAAACCTTTTTGGTGGCTAGAAACCCTCACAATAATGACTAGCTAATTTTCTCTCTAAAAATGTCTAACCCTAATTTTTGACTAAACTAGGAGTATTTATACTAATAAAAAGATTAGCCTAGGAGGCTTTTGAGCTTTGATGGGCTTTTTCATTAATGGCCCGTTTACATAATATTACATGTTTAAACGAACTAGACTTTTGTCTTGTATCTTCGAGTGACCGAAGCTTCTTTGTTCGGGTCCATTTATGTGATCCTAACAATCTCCCCCTAGATGAGGTCATGAGAAGTTGTTTGAAGCTCACTCGTGCTTGTCTCTTTAGCTCGTTGTTGATAGGGTACTTCACTTGTTGTGCTTTGGTAATTCAATCTTTAACACCTTGATCATGATCTTCAGAACTTGATGTGATGACTTGATCTTGATCTTTGACTTGTTTAAGCTTTACTTCTCTGAATTACTTTGTGATCTTCTTTCACTTTGACTTTGCCATACGCTGATCTTTAGTCTCACATGCTCATATCTGTTGGAATCTGGAAAGCTTTGATGATGTATCTTCTTCTAATCTCCATAACGTTTAGCATTTGAAGAAGACATTGATTTTCAGAGATTGTGCGGAAGCTTTGTATGTAAACTTTCTTGATTTCTTCAGATATGTGAGTAAGGATATGAGCATGTCTTGCATCGGATACTTTGAGTCGTCATTCGCTATGATAGAACAATTTAGTCACCAACAAAAACATTTTGTTATGTAAAATCCACTTAATGTGTTCTAGAAAAACATTTTGTGAACACACAAAGGTTTTATATTTTGAAGGGACCGAGTATAGACGATACTCAATCTGGTCGGTTACATTAACCTCTGATTCCGTGAGGATCAATGATTACAGTATGAATACTGCACCTGTGATCAGATAGATTCATTAAAAGAACCTTCTTGACAGGTTTTCCGGCACGTGACAAGCTAGTTCCTCTAATACCTAAGTATCAGATTCCCTAATGTTCGCCGTTCTCTAGACCAGATGTCCGAAGACTAACACACTATAAGTATTTCTACTAATAGAATGGTAAAGAGTGAGTCAGTACAGTTACTATCTGCTGACTATACCGTATAATTCCTTTTTCAGCGTTTTACTTCTTAATACAATTAAGTACCGTAGAAGGCCTGTGGCAAAAATGATTTGAAAAACATTCGATGTGCTTATAAAATTTGTTTGGGGCACAAACGAAAGTTTAAATCAGAATGCTTCTGATGATGTTTTGAAATATATCCCGAAAGATATGAAGTGCCTTGGGAAATCCAAACTTGTACAAGTACATTTATGGAAATCCACTTCACTAGTGGGCGCAGTCCGAAGACCAGGCATGAGCATTCATACGAATACCCTGGTGGTACAACATCTCTTTCCTCAGCATTCCATAAGATCACTTTCACGAACATGAAACAAAAGATTCTTTATCATTTATCAAGATACGTGTGTATAACACAAACTTTTGGTACCTTGACATTTTTGATCATATTAACACTTATGCTCCCTATAACACCTCGTATTTTAGGTCATTGTATGACATTAAGAAATTCATAATTTATTTTTAGGGTTTTACGCGTTTGCTTCAATCGAATCCTGTAAATTATCCGTTATACATGTTTAAGTCCACATTTTCACACCCCGAACAAAAGTATGAAACTTGTGAATGGTTTGATCTAGATTGGACTTAAAATGTATCATAATCTCCCCCACAAAGTATGAGGTGAGGTGAAATAGCACAAATAACAATATTCAATTGGGAACAAGACCTTTAGAATACCCATACAGGAATGATACAGCAGTCTGTCTTAACTTGTAATCGGTTGTACGAGTCAATCTTCAGTCAACAGAACTCTATTTGACCTGCAAACATCATTTATTATATTGATTCTCACCCTCAAACAATGACCCGTGTCAATGGTTTGATTTGTTAACCCGAACGATGTTTGATAAAACAAGTTGTTTATGAGAAAAATGGTTCGGGGGCTTAGACAACATCTTGTCTATAAAGGAAATAATGCACGGAAACGTACACAAAATCTCTGGTCTAAAGACCGGGTATCAGTCTGAAAATAACTGCAAGCCCATACTAAACGAATTTTTTTTTTTTTTTTTGTCTAATATACACAAATGATACAAGTGAAAACCACACTGTTACTCTGAGACAACTCGTCCTGTAGTTCCTTGAGAGTCCTCATTGTGACATTTGTTTATACACCAAGCCTTGGGAGTAGTGTTGCAAAGCGCTCTCTCGGTAATGCCTTCGTAAATATGTCAGCCAGTTGGTATTTGGTTTCCACGAATACAACTCAACAACTTTCCTTTCAACCTGCCCCCCTTTCCCCTTTATTTTGATTAAAAAAGTGGTGACGAATATGAATGTGGCATGGTAACGCGAGTGTTGAACACTATTACAAGCAGAGAGCAATAGCACTTTGATTTGTCACACATACAATTGAATTTTGTTGAACCAAATCCATAGTCTCGAGTTTCGAACGCATCCAGAGTATTTGAGCACTAGCAACCTGATAGGCAATGTATTCAGCTTTCTGTGTGGAGAGGCAGTAACTTTATTTGCTTTTGGATGACCAGCTAACAAGCCAGATAAATGTCCACGAAATTGAGCTGAACCAGAAAGAACTCTCCTTGTGTCGGACACCCTGCATAAATCAGCATCAGCAAATGCTTTTTAGATCAAAGCCTGAGTCCTCGTTATACCACAGACCTCAATTGTGAAGTTCCTTTTAGGTATCTAAAGATCCGCTTTTAATAGCAGTAAGGTGCATTTCAGTAAATGCTGTAAGTCCTGGTACCGGTGCACACTACATAAAACATCAAATACTATGTCAGGTCTAGAAAGCACTAAGATACATAAGAGGAGCCAACCATGACCACGAAATCGTGTATGATCATTAGCTGTTCCTCCCTTATCTTCATCAAGGTCGGACGCTCCGCCATTGGATTGGTCAATGGTGTGCAATGAGTCAAAACCAAGACTTTTCAAGATTTTCCTGAGCATAATTTTGGATTGGATTGATAAAAAGCCTCTGGAACTTAGGAAACTTGTAATCCTAAAAGAATGACATTTGTCCATCATCGACATCTTGAAAGTTAGTATCATCTCAAATGCAAATAATTATTGCATGCTTTGGGATTGGTAAGCATAGGATGAATATCACTACATCTATTCGTACCAGTAGAAAATGTTGCCTGCTTTCCTGGTGAACAGAGTTGGATCGACCACGCCCTTTGTAAATCCTGACTTGATTAGAAACGCTGATAGCTTGTCATACCACGCACGTGGAGCTTGTTTAAGCCCATAGAGAGCTTTCTTGAGTCGGTACACATGCGAAGGATGCTCTAGATCTACAAACCCTTCTGGTTGACTAACATAGACAACTTCATTTAGTTCGCCGTTGAGGAAGGCGAGTTTTCCACGTCATATGGAAGATGACCAAATACATGTTCATACTTGCTGCGGAGCAATGAAGAGTCCTGATCGCTTCTAATCTAGCAACGCGAGCAAATGGACTTCTCTAATCTAATACAACTTCTGTACGATATCCTTGATCGCCACTAACCGAGCTTTGTTTCTTCAAGACGTCTCCCATATTCATACAACTTAATTTTGAAAATCCATTTGAAGCGGGATGATAATAATATTATCTGGACAGGGTACCAGTCTCCAACATCTAGAACGTTCACAACACATGTAATATTCTTCCTGCATAGCCTCATCCAGCATGAGTGCACTAAGGCTTGCTTGTAAGAAACACCACATGCTCGTTTCTAGCTGTTTCCTGGTAGAAGACAGGTCGAAACTTTATCCCCAATGAAGTTTTCAAGCGTATGGTGCATGAGTCCACTTTTGCACGTGAGGTAAATTGTTGTTCTGGAGTAACATCGATATTGACAAGTGTGGAAGGGAATGCTTCTTAATCGGTTCAGAGCATTATAGGTTGTCAACCACCATTACAGGACAAACGTGAACGAACAGTGTTTCAACATCAGAAACACTATTGTCTGGTAAGGTATTTGATGATGTAAGAGGCTTTCTCAGTAACTGCAGGATCACCTACTGAGAAACAGATGAGGAAGTGAACCATTGTCATTTTCGGGTTCGGGGAGCAGAAACATTAACCGGAGTTATCATAACAACCGACAGCCGAGGTATCGAACAACTCATCATCAACAAACCATTGAAACAAATCTCTACCTGGTTTCTTTGTAGGAGGGACACTAGGTGGTTCTGGGTCTTTTACTAGTGCAGAACGGCTGCGTCCTGACAGTAAAGCAGTAAGTTCGAGTTCTGTACTGTTTGGCACAGAAGTCATTTGTTGAGGTGTAAGGCCTGAACTGGTTTGAACAGACGTCAAACCTTCGGTAAGTTCAACGAAGGTAACATGAAGCGGTTTTCCAGAATCTTGCGCGTTCGTTTTATTGTAGATTCGTTACGCCTTCATGGTGGGTGCATAGCAACAAATATACCTATATCTGCATTCGCCTGAGTTTACCAACGACACGAGATCATTTGGTAGTGATAAGCACAGAGATCCAAACACATCGGAATTATTGTAATGATTAGGTAGCTTTCCCTTCTAATCAGTCAAATAGGTCCGTCCCGAGAGAGGTGTACAAGAGATCGAATGAGTGTATAACACGCAGGTGGCTACAAGCTACAGCCCAAATGAACATGGAGCTTCCGCAAAGATCGAGCATAGTACGAGCAGCCTTCCATAAGAGTTCGGTTCCGTCTTTCGACAACGCCGTTCTGTTGCGGAGCACGAGGTACGCGATCGTTTCAGAAAATACCAACACATCTCAAACCTAACCGTCGTGTGTCTTATTCCCAACCCAGTTCCCTATCTGTTCAGACGAATCGAACAGAAGCATTAAGGGCGTCGTTGAGATCGTTTCACAATAAAATTCTCAATCACTTTAGGGGAGTTTCATCCTTTGTTCGAAGAAACATTACCCATACCAAATCTGGAGTAAATCACACACTAACACCAAAAAACATACTTCTTTCCGTTTGATACTTTCTTTCATCATTGGTACCTCGCATAGGCCATATGTATTGTATGGAGAACCTTCATTTATTGGTGTTTTTTCCCGCCTTTAGTGGATGTGATTGCTTCTGCTTTTACATAGTTGACAGACAAAGATGGACAACAAATGGTCTGTTGTCAAAGTTTTCAGCATGGGTAAACCTCTTACTTAATTAATTCGAGCCAATTCGTTCAATGTCCCCGAATTAAGAAGATTCAAGACGACGATGCGCATAACCATTACTTCGATTAAGAGGGCTTTTGTAAGTTCAAGCAAACTGTTGAAGCTGAATCATATCATTCAGTGAGATGGAGTACAGGTTGTTAGTTCCGTGACACCTTGAGAGATCCACCATATCTGAGTGCTAATGTAACAGGAGTGCTGTCTGAATGCACCTTCTAAACCTCCATCCCAAACTTCCTACAGAGAATAGGTTGTGCTTGAGTCCTTCAACATAATAGACTCGAGAGATGATAGTGTCACCCAGTTTATAATCACCATAGCCAACGATTGCTGCATATTCATTGTTGCCAAATCTCACAGTACCAATAAACTTTTCCACAAAGTTTATAAGCCGCGCACGATCACCGGTCATATGTCTTGAGCATCCTGAATCCAGATACCATAGAACAATTTGAACTGCCTGCAATAACACAAACATTTACGATGATAGGATGCCCTGAAGGGTTCCGGTTAGTTAGCAATCAAAAATACCAGAGATCCCTTTGGAACCTGCCTGTCGATCACTAAGTTTATGGTCAGTAAACCTAGAGACCATAGTTATTTGGGGGCTAGAACTAGCACTCGGGGGTAGTTCTATTGGCATATCAGTAGGTTCCATGATCCTAGTTAAAGGATACTTCTCAAATAATGAGAAATGCCTACATGGGCATCCTCTGAGGCTTGCTATTAGCGAACAGGTTGCTAATTGGTTCCCTAGACTCTTTTAATAGGCTTTCCCAACATTCTTAATGGTTTCCATCTTTCCTGGGTTGGCGTTTAAGACGCTTAGTCTGGTGGGGTTTAACATTCACAGAATCATCACTCATAACCAAACAATCATTAGGATTAGCAAAAACCAAAGATTTGTTACATGCATCACAAACATTGTTCAAATTTGAAACAGAAACAGAATGTTTAACAAGCAAATTAGAATCAACACGATTCTTTTTATTTAAAGTCCTATGGTGTGCTTCACTACGACTCTCCTCCATCGCACTCTAAGCCGGCACAGACAATTTTCCGAGGGGCTCTCTAGCACATTTTTGCAAGCTCCAGAAGTAGGGTTTACTCCTGTAACATAGTCACACACACTATAGTTTTTGCTTATTAGGATGCACAACTGGTTTTTGAGTTGGTTTGAGTGAAGGTCTGGGAGGTTCAACAAAAGTTACTTGCTTCTTCTTAGGTAACGGGGTTGGTTTGTCCCAGTTAGCACGTTTAGGTGGTGGAATATACTTAGAACCTAAGTTGTACATTCATAGCAAGCACTTTTGGTGTCTTCTCATAAGTTAGAAGGTTCACTACATGTTTTAAACCAGTCACTTGGGCCTTTCAGCTGGTTATCACTCTCGTCAGTTAAGCACAAAGCCTTATTCGTTTATGCAATGCGGTGAGTGAGTATCGCCTTTGACAGTTCATCATACTTTCTTTTTAGACTCACGTTTTCTACCTTAAGGCCATCTAGCTGAATCCTAAGGGAGGTAATCGTATCTTTCAACTGAATTCTATCAGTGTCTAAGGCCTGTTGGTCACAACTACCTTCAGTGGAACCTACATTCAACACCTTCATGATGTTGATCTGAGCATCTAAATTCCTGATAGTTGTCAATCTTCCCTTGAAGTTGTTTTCTTACATTGATTAATTTCAAAAATTGCATTGGAGGCACAAAGAAGTGTCTATGCACTGTTATATAGTTCTTGAATTTAAGTTGTAAATCAATATGTGTTCCTTTTGTAAATGAGAGTTACGTTTCTCCTATCAATGACCATCTTTTGTTGTTTTAAAACTTCAGCTTCAAGTTCAAGAACTTTAGTGTGTTCCCTATCGCATGCAGATCTAATATCTTCGCAAAGGCAATTCAAACTAGGGGGCACAACAATATCGGAAGTAAGCACAATAGAGCAGATATCTTTTTCTAAACACTCAGCAATTAAGCAGTCATTTTTGATTAAAAGATTTTTCTTCTCTATGGTCAGGTACCTTGTTATCAAAACACATCCGATCATACTCCGCAACCAAGTCATCAAAAATCGTCATTATTCTTTTACTTACTTGAAAACTGTTCATTATCAGATTCAATGTGTTTTTTTGAATGTCCATAAAAGGTACCATTTGTTTGTTCAAACAAACTGTTTGGCCATAATCAAACACCATCGGAAACATAGAGTGGTTTTTTTATTTTTTTTTGTGTTGTTCGTTCATTTATGATACCTTCAAATTGATGAAAAACAGCATTAACCTTTTGAAAATGAAACAGAACTTGACTTGGAGGTGGACGATTATGAACAAAAGGAGTAACAGGTGTGGCAGGGTTACTAGCATTACTAGCAATTTCATTAGCGGAAAGCCAATACGCCTGTTCTTGGGACAGTTCCTTCTGAGGAACAAACATCATGGCATTAAGCTTGTCATAGAAACCGTTTGCGGGTCTAACATGTCCTGGTTTTCTCATCTTTTTCATGCTAACCACTTGGTGTACCAAGACATCTTCACTATCCCATATGCGACAAGGATGGTGACGTGATGCAAAAAGTTATCATCAATCGTTACAAAGACAAGTTGAGCACGCTTGGCCATATAAAACTAGACCTGTGTTACAGGTACCTTATAGTGGTCCCCTTTGCAAGTCAGCGGTTGCGGATTTAGGTTCTTAGAAAGCATAGGATTAGTTGAGTTTGGCATGTTAAATCTTTTGCAACATATCTCTTGCAACATTGTTACAATTCTTTAAACAAACCTATTTCATCTATGATTACAATCACTAGAATCCTTTTTCACAGATATAGAGTCTTTTCCTTTTCAGATTGTAAAAATTCAATTGATTTTCTTTTCCTGATAGAGTGATTTAACAAATCGTTTTCTTGCACAAGTACAGCGTTATCGCTTATTACGCTGAATCACTAGTGCTTGTTCCTGTCTAACTTTGATTTTCAAGATCAAGTTGACCTTTTTGGGTATCTAGAAACGATATATGATCTACTGCTTGCATTGAAGAAGCTTATTTTTTAAGGTCTCGATTTCCAAACATTTTTCTTGGTTAACCTTAGGAGGGAAAACAAATGCTCTTTTTTTTTAAAATTGCTCATTTGCAAAAATAAGAGGGAAAATGTATTGTTTTGAAAAAACAAACACAACTTCACATATTACTAGTCCCGCCTTGAATTTGCTGTTTTATGTTAACTTTGAAGAAATATTCATGGTTTACTATTTGCTTTTTAGGTGTGTTTATAAGATGATAAAATTTCAAGGTGGTTTGTTAAAAAAAACTAGAGTTTGTAAAATGTAAGGGTCCATTTGGTTTGTAAAATGGTTTGGATTTTGTTTTGATTTGAAAGAAAAGTTGGAGAGAAAAAACAAATGATAGTGTAAAATATCGTTTGGTATTTCTTAAGAAGATGTATTTAATTCAATATTTTAATTGATTTGAGTTAATATATAAAATAAAATAGAGTGTAAAATGCGTGGTCTATGTCTACTGTAAGAATAAAAGTGCTTAAACAAATGAGAGATATTTATGTCTAATGTTGAAAGTGACCTATTTGATGAGGAATCAGTATGAGAATAGATTCATTAATTACAATGAAAAGAACATATCAAACGATGCTTAAATAAGTTAACGGCGGTATCTAATATAGTTAGTGGAAGCTTTATAATGTCTATGGCAAGTTAACATGACTATGTATATCAATTTAGAGGCTGGTAATCCTGGTATTGTTAAAACAAGTGGAATTGCAGCTCACGTGTTGCAGCGGGCGTGTCTTTGTTGAATTCCACTTGTTTTAACAATACAGGATTACCAGCCTCTAAATTGATATACATAGTCATGTTAACTTGCCATAGACATTATAAAGCTTCCACTAACTATATTAGATACCGTCGTTTACTTATTTAAGCATCGTTTGATATGTTCTTTTCATTGTAATTAATGAATCTATTCCCATAGACTGATTCCTCATCAAATAGGTCACTTTCAGCATTAGACATAAATTTCTCTCATTTGTTTAAGCACTTTTATTCTTACAGTAGACATACACCACACATTTTACACTCTTTGATATATTTTATTTTATATATTAACTCAAATCAATTAAAATATTGAATTAAATACATTTTTTTAAGAAATACCAAACGATATTTTACACCGAGCAAAATGGACCGACCGGACTTGACCGGACCGAGAAACCGGACCGAACCGGACCGGAAAACCCCAAAAAAAAACCAATTTCGTACCGAATCCTCGTCCTCTTTTCCTTATATCGGTCTTTCGGTCTGTCGACGGTCCACTGACTCTGGTTCGTCTTACAAAAAAACTCTGGCGCGTTGGTTGGGACCGACTGAACACCGAACTGAACCAGACAGAACCAGACCGGATCGGACCATTTTGGTCCAGTATTTGGTTCGGTGTGATTATGAAAACATACTACAACTCATTTACATATTGTAAAAGAAATGACATATATTTAAAGACTAAAGAATAAAAGATGTTGATATTAAAAAGTAGGAAGGCTGCCCGCGCGTTGCGACGAACTTATCTTTGTTTCAAATTTACTTTAATTTTAGTGTCTTTTATGGTAACTTTATATGTTTATAAGTATTTTTTTGTGTTATTTTAAAGTTTGAGGGTTTCGAGTTTACTTAATTCATTTTATATATCTTGAGTTTTATATGCTAAGGGTTTTTTGTCATTTTTATCTTATGCTAAGGTTTTTTGTTAAGAATGTATTTTTAACTGATGTGATGGGAAAGATGGTATGTCTCCGTGCTTTGTTGTGACACCCCGACAATGGCGGAAACTCGGGAATGCAACATAATGATCAATCATAACACAAGATAAATATAGAGAAAACTACAATGCATAAACTTCAAGTGTTATGAAGACCATCAACCTCGAACAAACCTCGAGTGATGTCCCAAATCATAGCCAAATCCATAATCTTTTAGAATTTCAAATGCCCACACAGAGGTCCAAATCCAACCAAAACTTCCAAATACTAATAGCCAAATAAATAAACAAGCAAGGCTTCACATGAAAAATCCACACGAGATACTCCTAAGCCTGCTATCACATATCACCAACTATTCATCTTTCACTTCACCTGAAAATGATACTCGAAAACGTCAATAATAATGTTGGTGAGCTCATAGGTTTGACCTTAAACCCAAAAACTGTGCCAATATCTCAAAACAGTGAAAAAAATTGCAATATGACAGTGAATATATGAGAATCACCCATGACTTAGCATCCTCGGTAATCATGTAAACACGACCTAGCATAGCCCCTAGTCGACATTCGACCATAGCCCTAGCATCCCGCTATTACAGAAGTACAAAATGATTGTCACTTATCACCAAATGGGCCTACCATCTGGACACATATTAGGGCAGACCACAAATAGACAGGCAAAATCCTTGCCAATCACCCCTTGATGCCAGTGCCAATCACAGTACACGCAAGTAAAATCACAACCCTTGCATGCCAAACACAGTACATGCAAGTAAAGTTACATCACATATATTCACATACCAATCATAAGCACATAATTGTCCAAAAAACCAAAACCACGTTTCGCACAGTTCAATTTCAAAACAGTTCAAAACATATTTGAGTATCATTTTCCCCCAAACGTAAAAAACATAAAAAAGAAAATTGGCTAGAATACGAGAAACACACCTCAAGCAATAGTCTTAAGCACCCAAATCTCAATCACACCATGGCAAAGGCAACGACTTCGCACGACTGACCTAAATCCAGTAATGTCCCATTTTAATCATGTCATATTCAAAACAGTCTTCACGTTGATGCAAGAGGCTAGATGACGTTGTAACAATTACCATTAACAATTTTAGTGGTGTGATGGTTGATGACCTATCCCCACAATCATATCAATCCGATATCTCAATGATACATACTTATACTATTTAAAGAAAATAGATAAGTAATATAAGTAAATAGTTATAATAAATAATTATAAATATATCCTGATAAGTTCATTCGGTAACCTTAGTTACCATAAAAATAATCATATTATGGTTGAAAATGAAACGTTTACTCATAATAAACATATTAGAGAAGTTCGAGAAAAAATATATTTTTTGTCTTTTAGTGAATTTTATTAAATAAATAAAATAATAAAATAATATTTTATTATTTAAAACCAAAAATCATGTTCTTAAGTAAATTTTTCTAAGTATAAATTTTTTACGAAATTTCGACATGACCCGTACGTTTATATAACTTTTTCCAAGGTTTCAAACCTTAATTTCAACACTTTTCATCATTTCGACACATTTTCGACAAAATTCTAAGATCTCAATCTTTAATGTTTACTAAAACGTTTTTCCCAAAATACCATTCAATACCACTTCATAAATACATTTCACTTTCAAAAGTCCGTCAAAACTCTTAAAACGACAAAATATCGCTTATTGGGACTTTAAGCTCACAAGGTCATAAGGTATTTATATAGTCCAAAAGTATCCAAGCCCAAAACCAATTCCCGATATATATACATAAGACTCATACAATTAATTAAAAATAATCCGGACCACAATAAACCAACAAATAAGCCACGGCCTATTTGTGCTTGTTGGGCCGTGAGCTTTTAAGCTCCAAAAACATATCCATAAGCTAAAAATAATCTTAATAAGCTACAATATATATTTGGTTAACACTGTAAGCCACAAAATAGTCCGTGAATATACGTCATACCACGAAAATAATCAAAATCATTTCTCTTGTGATTTTAAAATAAGACGTGAGCATATAAGCACAAAATAAGCCATATAGTGCTTAAAAATAAGCCCAAATAATCTATACAAGCTAATATCCAAAATAATCTATCTACTAATATATGTTATTCAACCATCACGACCACAATATCAAAACTACAAAAACCTCTTTGTTTCTTATATGTTCGAATCTTTCAACCTAAAAACACCCATTTAATATTCGTTTCGTTTATCAAAACTCGCTTTTTACCAACGTCAACTCTGTACAACTAACATCTATGCATCAATATAAACCCAATATGACAAAAGAAATTTAAATTTGGAAACTTACAAGAAAATCTTCAAAAATGTAGATTTTGACATAAACCGGACAACCCAAACGTTGTTTAGGTGAATACCCAAATACTCGTATCAACCCGGAATTTCACGTTCTTGATCAAAGTTGGAAAATTTATGGTGGTTTGTAGTGGCTTATTTCGACGCAAAAAGAGACAGATACACACACACTTATGTATGTGTGTTTTTTTTGAAAATGAGATGAATGAATGAAGATGTTGGTTGTAAAATGGAATATATGTGTACAATGCTAGACAACATTCCCTAAAATGTAGTACCCATGTCCCCTAAGGGACTTGAACCCACGAACCTTCCAAGGGGGGTTCATTTCCTTCCTTTCTTGTGTCGGGTTCATTTCCTTCCTTTCTTGTGTCGGGTTCATTTAAAACGCGTAAACTCGATCGTAAATTATTCCCCAAAGTTACTTAGCATTTTTATTCACTTTAAAAATACTTTTCCATTAACCTAGAGTATTTACACGACATATTTCTATATTAGACCTCCCAAAACTCATTTTGGACATTAACGGACGTGTCGAGACTCGTTTTTTTGGCATTTCTCAAAATTCACAGGTCAACCACCCGGAATGCAAATAACACAATAATAACCTCTAAAAAGGATTATTATTCACAAATAACCATAAATTACTACAATTCTCAACAAAATCACCACCATCAACACGGTACAATATCTAAATAAATTGACAAACATCAAATAGTCAAAAGACTAAAAATAAAATATTTAGAACACAAAAAGGGCAAAGGTTACATTCTACCCCCCTTAAAAGAATTCTGACCCTAAAATTCAGCTACTAACATCACTAAACAAATGCGGGTATTTCAATTTCATTTGATCCTCGCGTTCCCACGTAAATTCAGGACCACATTTCGAATTCCACCAAACCTTGACGATGGCAATCCTGCTACGCTTCAGCTTCTTAAACTCTCTCTCCAAAATTTCCACAGGCTCTTCCACAAAATTCAACTTAGCATCAACTTGGATCTCATCCAAAGGCACTTGTAGTGTTGGATCAACCAAACACTTCTTAAGGTTCGACACGTGGAACGTGTCAGAAACACCATTCAACTCCTCAGGCAAATCTAACCGATAGGCCATGGGGCCTACTCTCTCAACAATCTCAAAAGGTCCAACAAATCTAGGTGCTAATTTCCCCTTCTTCCCAAAGCGTACCACACATTTCCAAAGCGACACTTTGAGCAAGACATAGTCACCTACACTAAACTCTAGAGGTTTCCTCCTCTTATCAGCCTAACTTTTCTGACGATCACGTGCAGCCTTAAGTCTATCCTTAATCTGCAAGATCTTCTCAGTAGTCTCTTACACTAACTCAGGTCCTATTAACTGACCTTCTCCAACCTCAGCCCATATAATTGGCGAATTACACTTTCTACCATACAACGCCTCAAACAGAGCACATCTCACACTAGAATGATAACTATTGTTATACGAAAACTCAACCAACGGAAGATGAACATCTCAACTTCCTCCAAAGTCTAGGATGCACGCTCTAAGCATGTCTTCCAAAGTCTGAATAGTACGCTCACTCTGACCATCGGTCTGAGGGTGATAAGTCATACTCATGTCTAAACGAGTTCTTAATGCCTCTTGCATTGATTGCAAAAACCTTGAGGTGAAACGACTGTCACGATCCGATATGATCGAGATCGGCACATCATGTCTAGCAACTATCTCATTTAAATTCAATCTAGCCAATCTATCCATCTTACAATCCTCACGCATAATTAGAAAATGAGCAGACTTAGTCAATCGGTCCACAATGACCCAGATTGTGTCATGCCCACTACTAGTCCTAGGTAACTTAGTCACAAAATCCATAGCTATTCCTTCCCATTTCCATACGGGGATCTCATGTTATTAGAGTAAGCCAAATGGCCTTTGATGCTCAGCCTTAACCTTTAAACAAGTCAAACACCTACTAACATACTCAGCTATGTCCTTTTTCATTTCAGGCCACCCATACCTATCTCTCAATTCGTAATACATCTTATCAGCTACTGGATGTACAGAGTACTTCGACTTATGGGCTTCATCCATTATCAGTGTTCTTACATCACCCTTCAAAGGTACCTATATTCGATCCAGGTAATACAAAGTCCCATCACTTCTCTATTCTATCATCTCATCCAAACCTTTCTGCAATCCCGCAGACTCATCCACATCCTCCTTTTGAGCCGCCAGTATCCTATCCTTGATACTCGACTGAAGGGTCATATTCATAGCTCTAACTCTCTCAGGATTTACTCTTTCCATCCTACTTAGGGCATCAGCCACCACATTCGTCTTACCAGGATGGTAGCGAATTTCACAGTCATAATCACTAAACAATTCTATCCAGCGACGATGTCGCATATTTAACTCTTTCTGACTAAAGATATGCTGAAGACTCTTATGATCCATATATATGACACTCTTTGTCCCATACAAATAATGTCTCCAAATCTTAAGTGCAAACACGACTGCACCCAACTCCCAATCATGGGTCGTATAATTCTTTTCATAAATTTTCAACTGCCTAGATGCGTAGGCTATCACATTACCTTTTTAAATTAATATACAGCCTAGTCCTATCCCGGACGCATCACAATATACCACAAAGTCTTCTGGTCCATCAAGGAGAGCTAGGATAGGCTCATTACACAACTTATCCTTCAAGGTTTGAAATGCCAATTCCAGTTCCTCACCCCAATCGAAAGTCTTACACTTCTAAGTCATGATAGTAAGAGACTTAGCTATTTTAGAAAAGTTCTCAATGAACCTACGGTAATACCCAACCAATCCTAAGAATAAACGAACCTTAGTCGGAGTTCTAGGGGCTTTCTAATTCTTAACAGCTTCAATCTTACTAGGGTCTACATGAATCCTGTTACCATTTATCACATGCCCAAGAAACTACACTTCTCTTAGCTAGAATTCACACTTAGAAAACTTAGCATACAGTTTCTCCTCCTTGAGCAGTCCCAAGACTAACCTTAAGTGTTCTACATGCTCCTCTCAAGTCTTAGAGTAGATTAAGATATTATCTATAAATACTATTACAAACTTATCAAGATAAGGCCTACAAATTCTATTTATCAAATCCATGAATACTGCTGGTGTGTTAGTCAGACCAAAGGGCATTACTGTGAACTCGGAATGTCCATAATGAGTTCTAAATGCAGTCTTTAGAATGTCATCCTCATGCACTCTCAGCTGATGGTATCCAGACCTAAGATCTATCTTTGAGAAAAACTGCGACCCTTGCAGCTGATCAAATAGATCATCAATCCTAGGAAGTGGATAACGATTCTTAACGGTCAACTTGTTCAATTCTCTATAGTCAATACACATCCAAAAGAACCATTTTTTTCTTCACAACAAATATCGCGCTCCCCAAGCGATGAGCTTGTCCTAATGAAACCTTTGTCTTGGAGTTCCTTGAGTTGTCCTGATAACTCCTCCAATTCAGAAGGTGCCAAACGATAAGGAGACGTTGCTACCGGCGTTGCTCCAGGGATTAACTCAATCCAAAACTCAATTTCACGAATAGGCGGTAATCCAGTTAGATCATCCAGAAATACCTTAGGAAAATCTCTAACTACGACAATCTCTTCTTGTTTCTTACACCTAACATCAACGAATCACGCTTTTCTCCGAACTTCTCCTAATACTTTAAGCACCTTGCCATCCGGTAGTGGTATCCTCACTACCTTTTCATGACAAACTATTTCATCCTTATAATTAGACAACCAGTCCATACCTATAATCACATCAAAACTCCCATGTCCAAAAGGTATCATTGAATCAAAGACATGACCCTCGATTCCATTGCAACCCTTAATAGACCTATCAATTCACTACTAGCTGCCCGCTAGCTCTCTCAATCTCATAACTGAAACCTAAATCGCATGGCTCTAAGCCTAAAAAGAGGTATAGAAAGTAGTGGCAACAAAACTATAATCACACCCGGAGTCAAATAAGTCTATTGGCAAAGTGATTGTTCAAAGATAAACGTACCCGTTCACCTATGTTCGGATCCTGGCGAGCTTCCTCACTCCCAAAATGAATCCTTACCCTAGCATGGTTATCCCTGTTTCCACGTCCCAGAACACCGTTATTAGCGCAACTTGATTTGGTGATTTTCTCTGATCCTTGAGCTCTATTCCACCTAGGAACTAACCTGACATGGTCCGGTAACTACACGCACTCATAACATGCCACTAACATTTGGTTTCTAGCATTATTACATGATATCAATTAACTTACAATCCTTTGCCAAATGACCCGGCGTTACAGTAAAGCATATGCAACAGCCCTCTGGGTGCTGGTAGAGGTTGCAAGGGTGGTACACTTTGCCAATACCCGTAATTCTCTCTTCCTACAGTAACAGTAGTAGCAAAAGCATTCCCAGTCCTAAGCCCACTTTATTATCTCCTTACCATTCTTATCCTTGCGAGGTCCCTACATTTCCTCTTTTCTCAACCTCATAATTGAACCATTCCTAACAACCCTCAACGGTCATGCACCAGTAAATCTGCACACCATCTGTAAAGTCATAGCTCCGTTCTGCTGACTAAACCTACGGATTTATAGAGCAAGGCATACAACATACTCTCAATCATCTACTCTCAGAGTTACCAATGGTGGAACTAACCTAGCCAACGCATGAAACCTATCAGTATATCGCACATGGCCCCGCCCTGACCATGGCGTGATTAAACAACTCAATTCCAACTTTTTGCATCTCTGATGACCTAAACAACTCTTGTACATCAAAACTAAATCATTCCATGACATACAAATAGCAACTCCGGATTAGCTGCAGATTTAGAGTTCCACCATGTTAAAGCCTTACCCACAAATGAACCAGCAGTATATTTCACTTTTTGGTCAATACTACAACCACTCATATCGTGCACAGACTCCATTTTCTCAATCCAATGAGTGAGAACTACAACACCTCCCTTACCATCATATTCCTTAGGGTTACAAGCTAAGAACTCCTTATATGAACAAACTATCCGGTTACCATTTACTATCACATTCCAACGTTCTCCTAAATGTTCTCATTAACCACATTACCATTCTGATTTCCAACATTTCCTCGGTTACTAACCTGGCCAACCATGCAGGTAGGGGTTCTGCAATGTTGGGCAATTAAATCGTTAAGATGTCAGGTGCTCCCCAATTGGCTCCCCCTACATTCCCATTGACTCCCTCTACACTCCCATTAGCTCCCATACCTTGGTCATTTCCTTGACCATTCAATTCAGCAACACGCTTATCATTACCTTCCCTAGGTCTTCTACCCCTTCCACCTCTACCAACCTGTTCACCCATTCCTCCTCCTAGTGATTTGGCAGCAGGTCGGCCAGCACTTCGAGTCCTCATTCTTGGCGGCATTATCTATACGAGGGAGAACATGGGCAAAGTTAGGTAAGTGGGAAGACTAATATATATATATATATATATATATATATATATATATATATATATATATATATATATATATATATAATAATATATAATATATATATATATATATATATATATAATATATTATAATATAATAAGAGACATTACATCCTTATCTTACAAAGTTCAATATTACATCAATATCCTTCTCAATTTTTTAATTACGTCATTATCCTTCATTAACTTTTATAATTACATCAATATCCTTCCCAAACTTTTATAATTACATCAATATCCTTCCCACACTTTTGAAATTACATCAATATCCTTCTCAAAATTTTAAATTCTCATATACATAAAAAAATCAACATGTTTTCTCATCAATCGAGGCCAAATATGCATATGAACAAATAAATATATATGAGCAATATTTTTTCATATTTATATCCAACTTTTGTAATTATATCAACACGTTTTTTTGTCGTTCGAGGCCAAAAAATATATATGAATAATATGATTATGATCAGTATAAGAGATAAATAATAGTTTCATAATCTAAAATCAATATAATTAAAAAAAAAAAAAAAATAAAAAAAAAAAAAAAAAAAAAAAAAAAAAAAAAAAAAAAAAAAAAAAAAAAAAAAAAAAAAAAAAAAAAAAAAAAAAAAAAAAAAAAAAAAAAAAAAAAAAAAAAAAAAAAAAAAAAAAAAAAAAAAAAAAAAAAAAAAAAAAAAAAAAAAATAATTAAGATTAAATTGGATATTGGACATATAATCTTTCATTAAAAGTGTGAGAAGGATATTGATGTAATTAATTTTTTTTGGTAAGGACGTTGATGTAATTAAAAAATTAAGAAGGATATTTATGTAATATCAACTTTTGAGAAGGATATACATGTAAATTTCCCTATATAGAATATCTTACTATATATACCGATATACACATAACACCACCCTACGGTGTCAACATCGATTTGTGTGAACAATATTATTAATATGAGTGAGTTGTGATACGCTTATAATTACATTGGCCATCGTACTTATATTCGCATCCTTTCCCAGTTATATTCAATTTTGAGCTCACACATTTCAATGACTGACATAACTAAAGCACTAAACCGCGAACACACAAAAGCATACAAAAGCTGAACACCACACACATAGAACCTATACACAACTAACGACGATCTAGGTTAATAGTTCCCTATGCCATCACCTAGTTCACTATAACCTGGCTCTGAGATTACCGAATATCTGTCACACCCCGACAAAGGCGGAAACTCGGGAATACAACATAATGATCAATCATAACACAAGATACAAAATAGAGAAAACTACATTGCAAAAACTGCAAGTGCTATGAAGACCATCAACCTCGAACAACCTCGAGTGATGTCCCAAATCGCAACTAAAATCCACTATCTCTTACAATTATTTAACTACCCACACAGGGGACCAAAATCCAAACTTAATCCAAAAAATCCAAATACTAGAATCAAACAACAAGCAAGCAAGAATTCAAACGAAATTCCACACGAGATACTTCTTAGTCTGCTATCAATCACCAAACTACTCTTCTTTCACTTTACCAGAAAATGATACTCGAAAACGTCAACAATAATGTTGGTGAGCTCGTAGGTTTGACCTTAAACCATAAGTTTATGCAATCATTCAACACTAGACTAAAATGCTATATGACCTGAAATTAGGCTAACCTCCAAAACCCAAATCCCCGCTAGTCAATCACAATATGTCACTTACGCACCTAAAGGGCCTACCAGCTGGAGCACTAATATTAGGGCAGGACCTCACACAAACTTGGGTAGGCGTACCCATCCGCTCCAATAATCACACAAATACTGTAGGCTACCATCCATCCCAATAACCTCACAACACTGGTAGGCCGTACCCATACCAATCAATAAATTATCATAATATTCACATAACATCATAATACATATCATTGTCCTAAACACAAAATCACATTTCGCACAGTTCGTATTTAAAACAATTCAAACACATATAGTATCATTATCCCCAACGAAAACAGTAAAAAGTGGTCGACGAAAACTCATCTTAACTCAAGACTTTCAACATATCTCATCACAACAAGCAAATTCAATGACGCCCGCACACGACCTAGTCCTAAAATGTCCCAATTTAATAAATCCAATTCCAAACAATCTGCACGTTTGATGCATAGAGTTTAAACGTGTTGTACAATTACCCAAAACAATTTAGTGGTGTAATGGTTGACGACATATTTCCATTATCATATCAATCTCATTCCCCGATAATACATACTTATACTATTTAGAGAAAATAGATAAGTAATATGAATAAATATTTATAATTAATAATTATAAATATATTTCGACAAGTCCATTCGGTAAACCTTAGTCACTTCAAAATAATCATAATACGGTTAAAAATGAAACGTTTACTCATAATAAACATATTAGAGAAGTCTCGAGAAAAAATATATTTTTTGTCTTTTTGTAAATTTATTAAATAAATAAAATAATTAAACAATATTTTATTATTTAAAATAAAAAATCATGTTTTTAGGAAAATTTCTAAGTATAAACTTTTTACAAAATTTCGACATGACCCGTACGTTTATACAACGTTTTCCAAGGTTTCAACCCATTTTCAATATTTTCACAAATTCCGACACTTTTCGACAAAATTCCCAAAATCTCAATCTTTAACGTTTACTAAAACGCCTTTTTCCAAAATATCGTTTCAATATCACCTTCGAAAATGCATTTCCACTTTCAAAAGATCCGACTAAAACTCCATGAACACTAAATATCGCTTATTTGGCCTTAAGGCCCAAAAGGTCCATTAGAGCAATTTATAAGGCCAAAATACATCCAATGTCCCAAAATCAAGGACCATTTACATAACAACTCATACTAAAGTAGAAAAAAGCCGGACCAAATAAAGGCCCCTCCAATAAATACCGCGGCTTAAATGACTTTTTGGCCTGAGCCAATAGCTCAAAATACGTATATAAAGCTTGAGAAAATAAGCTAATAAGCTACGTATCGCATTTGGTTACTACCATAAGCCTCAAAAATAATCCACAACATACGCCATAACACAAAAATAATCAAAATCACTTTCCTAGTGATTTTGGGAAACTATATGTGGCATATAAGCCCAAATAAGCCAAGAAATAGCTTAAAAATAAGCCCGAATAAGCCATACAAGCTACTTATAAAAAATAAGGTATTTAGCAACATATATTATTCAACCATCACGACCACAACATCAAAACTACAAAAACTCTCTTTTTCTTTCTTTTATTACACGAACGAAACACACCATTTTCTTTCGTTTCGTTTCCAAAAATCAAATTTCACAACGATCAACTTGTACAACTAACATCTATGCATCAAAATAAACCTAAAAGGAAAAACAAAATTTAAATTTGGAAACTTACAAGAAAATCTTCAAAAATGTATATTTTGACATGAACCGGACAACCCAAACATTGTTTAAATGAATACTCAAACACTCGTATCAACCCGGAATATCACGTTCTTGATTAAAGTTAGAAAATTTATGATGGATTGTTTTTTGAGGTGAGGGGCGAGAACACAAGCCCACACCAAGGTGTTGTTTTTTTTTTAAATGAAAAATATGAGGATTATGATAATGGGGAGTGGAAGCATCTTAGTTACCAATTCGAAACACATTACTAAAATTAAAGCCATCTTGCTCCCTCCCTTTACTTCTTGACCGACTAGTATCCTATGGTTGTCGTCTTTCAAGTTTGTGTCGAAATCACTTCATACTCAAAAACACAACCGTAAATAGTTACCCCAAAGTTAATTAGCATTTTTATTCCCTATGAAAAAATACTTTTCTTTCTCCATTAACCTAGAGTATCACACGACATATTTTCCACTTACACCCCTTCAAAACTTCAATTGTACATTTAACGGAACGTGTCAAACTCGTTTGTTGCCGCATTTCACAAAATTCCACTGAGCAAACCATCCGGAATACAAATAACACAACAATATCTTCCAAAAGGGATTATTAATCACAATAAACCTCAACTCGACATAACTCTTACAAAAATCATCACCGTCAACACGATGCAAAATCTGAATAAACTAACCAAAGTCAAATAGTCAAAGGACTATTAATAAAATATTCAGAACACAAAAAGGGCAAAGGTTATAGTTTTTAGGTTGATGTCATTCAGACCTTTCAAAATGCATTTTAGTTTATTATTATGTACCTTGTGTTAGATGTATTGAATACATTATGTTATATTCTCGAGTTTTTCGCCGCTTGATGGGGTGTGACAAATTGGATGGTGAATATAATTGGTCAGTGTAATTTATAGAATTTGAGTGCATGTTATAAATTCATGTACGATCATTCTTTTGTATTTATTCGGTTAAGGTTTGTCTGTTTTGGAATATTTGATAAATTTAACTTTATCTATGTGAATATTGGATATTTGTTTGTTAGCACATAGGTTTTGCAAGGAATCTGTTGTTTGCATTTTACTTAGTTCGCATTTTAGTTCGTTCAAAGGAGTCGTAGTTTTATTGAAATTAATATTGCTATTGGTATTGGTAAATTGGTATGGTATTACTGGTAATCAATTTAAATTGGAAATTGGTTTTGTATTATTGATGATGATGTGGTTATGTGTTTCATCTTGGTATCAACAACATGTTTTGGTTTCGTCCGGTTTCTTTATAACTCTGCCTAGTTACACATCTGATTATGTGTCTAGTTCTGCATCAGATAATGTCTGGTCTTGCATATGGGACTATATACTTCTACATCTTTCTGCCTGAATCTGCTTTGTTTGTGTCCGCCGGATTACACTTCTCTAACCATCTGTTCGGAGAATATGCAAGCTGAATTCTAAATGTCGCAATTGTTGCTGAATCTACTAACCTCCTACCTCTGTTTGGATCTGCATGCCTGAATCTATCTGTTGGTCTGCATCTGCCTTCCTAAATCGGCTCTCATTCATCTTCGTAATTGTGTTGCTCTACTATGATTTTGCAACTGGTTTTGGTTTTGCATTGAGTTGGTACGTTTGTATTAGACCTGATTTCGCCTTGTTACAGTTTGGATTGCATCAGATTGAGACTTCGTCTAGCACAGAGTCTGCACTCTGGGATACTCCGCTTTGTGTTTATTTTCAGTTTTTGTTAATTTTATTGTTGACAAACTCCTAATGTTCACCGATGCGACATTGTGAGTTTGATGGGGGATGTTAGCTAATAAGACCTATAGGTTCGACCCATTTGTTTATTTTGTTTAGTAGTTAGGTTTCCTATGTATTTTCTATTTAATGTAATTGTATCATAATATTATAGTTAAATTTGATAAATATATTTTATACATAGTTGACCGTTGTAATTTTAAAAAATATTTCTACTAATCATAATGGGTGTAGCCCCATTTGTTGAAGATTCAAAATTGTTAAAAATTCAGTTTTTATACATGGCAAGTATTCTATCATGGCAACTATTTAATCACGAGAAATATGATTGTATTTGTTGTTCCCACTTAGTTAGTGAACAATAACTACAAATGTTTACATTAACCAACCATGACTCGCAAGAAAAAAAAACCAGTTTGTTCTTAAAAATTTTTATACATAAATATAGCTATAAAGTAAAAGACATAAAAAATAACTTTTTAAACGTTTAACGCTTTTTATTAAAATATAACACCCCATTGTATGCACTACAATGGGATTTAGAATGACAATGCGTGCCTTGTGATCTCCTCACGATTCAACTTTGGCATAAACCTAAAGGGTTTATCAAGTTAACTACTATGCTAACCAACTGAGCTTGCTCAGGGACTTAGTAGATTTGAGGAGTAGAATTTATGTTTGGGAAAGTTACAACAAAATCACCCTTTGAATTGCACAAAACTAAACAATAATACTCCATTACAAGAGTTCTATTTATACTACTTAGGTAGGGTCACACCTCTTGGGTGTTGAGCACTTATTTTAGATCTAATAGGTTAGTACATGTATACTATTTTGTCCCTATTACAATATCCATTCTAAGTATGGGACAAATGTTCTTGTCAAGTTCAGTTCCTGACACTGAACTTGTCTTATACCCTCTTTAGGATAAGTTGACTTCTAGAGATAAGAGCTTGGACTTATTTGCTTTCAAACTATCCTGCCTATTCTTTAGTCTATTATCTTTAGGGTCTTCTAGTTGTTGGAGATCGTATGGGGCTCAGTGATTCTATTGCCACAACTTACTGAACCCGTCACCTTCTTCTTTGGCTTAGGCTTTATTCACTAAGAACCGCCTCATTGAATACTAGAGTATTTCTTGTAGACTCAGGCTGAGTATCTTGAAGGCAACTCATTGAGTGATTGTTCACTCAGTGATCATTGAAATTGTTAAGCGATATTTGACACTTACGTTATTTTGTATTCAAATCCTAAGTAAAAGATCAGTGGATAATGACATTAGCCCAATAATCTCCCCCTATTTGAATATAAATATAGCGTAAGTGTTTATCAGTTGATGATGTAAGGACAGCTACTTCTCACACTAAGTCTAAAATCAAGTTTTAAGGGATACTTAATAAACAAAAGGATTCATTGATTCGATGACAGGATCTATCATCTATTAAAAAGATAATTCGAAGATAATCATAGGATGCTTCATTCTACATGTCTGTCCTAATGCTTCTAGCTTTACTTTCTTATATTTTAGCTTGTCTTGGTCTGGGTGATCAGCAATCATCTTTCTTAGCTTCAGGGAGAATCTTGCATTTTCTTTAGTCTTGACCATTGAGGCCATCACCAGGTATGATACAAGAGAGTCCACTCCAACCTTGTGGATATCGTCCTATCTTTGGAATGCCTGATCACCAAATACATCTATGAAGAAGATCACATATTCAGGTTCTTCGATAACCATATGGTTGACAAAAGGAACTCCTTCAGGGAGGCTCCTATTACATTCCAGCCCAGGCAACTTGACTTTAGGTTCCAGTTCCATATACTTCCTCTTTCTTCTGGAGGTTTGGGATAGGCTTTGTTCAGGACTGAGCAAGAAAGAGCAGATTGATTCTAAGTTCCGTATGATTTTCCTTTAATCTTTCATATCTCTTGCTCAAGAATGTCATCAAGTCTTTGACAACGAAGTTGTTTTTCTTTTGTATGATTAGACCCAATTAGTCCAATTCAGTGATTCCAAAGTCTGAGAACTTGAATGGTTGGTGAACGTCAAAGTTTCTTTTATCATTGTTCCTGAATACAGATGCTACAATAGGCTTAGTGTGACAGATGGATTCTTGACTCTTGATAGTTCAGCTTGATCTGTTTTCCATAGTCCACTTGTATGTCTTCACACTCTCCCTTCTGTTGAGCTTTGAGTCAGTCTTCTTAACCTTTTTAGAGTGCTCTTCTCTTGAGGACTCTCATCTCAAACATCATGAGCCCTTTTTTGAACTTCTCACCTACTTTAGCACAACAATTTTTCTTGGGTCAAGTCCAATCTTTTCAGCCTCTTCTTGCACTACTTTAATTACTTCAGGCCTAGACATAGCAAAAAGTTTTGCTTCCTCGGCAGCTTTCTTCATTTTCTCCTCTTTATCCCAGTAATCTTGAATCTCTTGTTCAATGAGGTAGACAATTTTCCCATTAATCATGAATTTAAATCTAACTGGTTCATCAGGGCCAGGACGAATGATGGTTGATGCAGGCACCAGTTTCTTTGAGGGATCCTCATCTGACTCAGTTTCAATCCCTTTTCCTTTATCAATTCTTGGAGTTGCGTGAGAGCTTTTAGGATGAGAGAATACAGAGGTGATTGGTTGATTATGAGTTGGTTAGACTTCAGTTGGATGAATTGATGATACTAGAATTTCCATTGTTGTGTCTCAAGTCTCCCCCTCAGTGTGAGAAGGAGGTTCTTCACTGGCAGTGTTGGTAGCATTCTCCCCCTCAATATTTGCTAGAATGTGAGTGAGAGCAAGTGTTGGAGTGACAATGCTTGAGGGAGCTGAAGATGGTTGACCCTTGAAAGCCTGATAAATCTCGCATCATAATTCTTATCTCCGAATGTCCAAACATCCTGAGACGAGGAGACTTCACGTTTAAAGACAATCCTGAGAATTCAATGGCAGTCATTCTTGAGCCAAGATTCTAAGCCATATTGGTAGAAGACTTTGTCCAGGCATGCTGATGCTTCCGCTTGGTGAGAGCATGGAGCCTACGAAGACTTTCACAGTGGAAAGAAGTGCGAAAAATCAAGCCCTTTTACTAAGGACAAAGTACCTTAGTGATGTTGGTAAAGATTCTTGCGAAAGTCCCTCAGTGATTCATTTATCTTCTAGTTTGCAGTAGGATTCATCCTCTTGACAACATTAATTTATGTCCTTAAGGAGAGCCGAGTGATGACATCTAGCCTTTCATAGAGACACGATAGTAGCTATGCTCTTCTGTCAAGAAAACTCATGGAGGCTTCCACAAGTTTGTCAGTCTGAATCTCTTCTCTCTCCTCTGTGAGCGATGTATCTCATCATTAAGTATTGATCCATGGAGGCCATAAGGTTCATCATATAGACTGCTACTTCTTCTTTAGGGTTGTTCCCATTGTTCTCAGTGCTCTATAAAGAGGACCTCTGGACGCCCTTACTGAGATACTTAATCAATATGCCTTTCATGAGAGGAAGAGTGTTTATCAAAATTTTTTTTTTTTTTTTTTTTTGAGGTCAGGACTGGATGAGTCAGAAGCAGATTCTTAAACATGAGAGGGTTCAGGCTGGTCTTGCTTTGGTGATGGAGTTCTAACTTCGTCATCAGCCTGAATATCCTCATCTATGTCATCCCCAGCAACAAGCACTTCCTCTTCATTGCTTTCTTTTTTACATTCCTCCCAAAGAGCAGAAAGGCTTGGGATCTTAGCAAAGTGTAGAGTTATAGAGGTTCAGTAAATCCAGATCACTTCAAAAGAAGTCTATGCCTTCATTATGGTCAGGGAACGGTACCTCAATCTAGTGGACTGGGTTCCATCCACCTGGTACTTAGCACCAGTCCTTGAAGGATCAACAACAGGAGTGTGTATTGGTTCCATATCAGCTGGTGGTATGTTTCCCCCTAAGTCTTTGTCCCAAGTGACCCTTCAGGACACGGCGTAGTTTTAGTTGTGCCTTTATCAGGAGTCGTGGAAGTTATGTCCCTGTCAAGGGGTTGTTTGTTTCCACCTGAGTCTTTGGGATGAGTAGCAGTACTCTCAGAAAAAGGTTTTCATTGACGAGTGCCCTAATCGAGTATGGAAGGCAATCCCGTACTAGCGAGTTCCATGTCTCTCTCTAGATCTTGGGGATCAGGAACGATGCCTAAGGAGAATGAGTAGGATTGCTCAAACCCCTCTATTAGATTGGGTAGTGTTACCATGGTCTTAGTGGGTGGCTTTTTAGACTTAGGCCTTTTTCTTTTCTTAGAGAGTGCTCCTGAAGCCTCAAGGCCCTGTGACTTGGGTAAGGTTGAAGCCACAGTTTAAGACTTCCCTTTCTTTGGCTTTGCAGCCAAAGGAGGTGGAGACACTGAGTCCCCTATTTGTTTATCAGCAAATCATATGGGCCGTCCATTCAATATCAGTGACTTTGGATGGGTCCTTTGTAAAATTAGAGTTACTCAGGATGGGGGATAGAAACCCAAATTTTTTACCCTGAGTGTATTCAAAACCCAGTAACACTTTTAAAGCACATGAGATAAATCTAGGGTATGAAACATATTTCAGCCTAGACTTATTCAATAGCTTGGTTACGAGATCACTGTAAATGATCTCCCCTATGTCCAACCCAGTCTATTATTGATGCAAGACTAGTAGGCTAAAAGCTATTGGATGGAGTTCACTTGTTCAGTAGAGGAGTAGTTCCCGCCGAGAACCTAAATCACAAAAGTGAATAGAATTCTCCAAGCCACGGGAAATGAGTTTTTCAGGACTGGAGTTTTGTCTAGGTAACTCGGGTTGATGGCAAGTTTGCTCAATTCTTTTTTCACAACCTCAGGTGTAGGATGATCAACATATTTATCATTATTATAATTAAGGCCAGTTGATGAACAAAAGGTTTTAAAGTCAAGGGTCAAGGGTTTTTTTCCCATTTAAAATTGAAAACTTGATGAGGAATTCCTTGAGTGGGCGTTTCTCAGGCTCATCAGTTGATGGAAAAGGGTCAAAGGCAACAACAGTGCTCCAAAACTCCTTGAGAAAGTTCTGATAAACCACTAAGGGACAGTTGGTAAAAGCATTATACAAATGACAGTTTCGCAAAAATTTCACTATGGGCTTGTAGGCAGGCACATTTAGTAGGTAGTTAAAGTTACCCACCACATTGTTGGTATGAAAAATCACATTGTCCACAGTCATGTTTGTCCATTGAGGAGCATACTTGATTGTTTGTTGTTCTGCCATTGTGATATGAATATTGTTTGAAAACAAAAGGTTTTAATGGCAGAATATCACACACTAGATGGTCACAAGCTTATTTCAACTTGATCACTGCCGTATCTTTATGATATGTTATCAAAAGAGACAAATGAAGATGGATAATCTTTGTGTTGACACATTGACCAAGAAAACAACCTTTTTGAAAAGTAATTAAAATGAAGTTTAAATTAAGCTTTATTACCAAAAATTGAAGAACACCCATACGTTTGCTTTGAAAGAGAATTTGAGCAGAATTTGGTTGCTTTGATAAATTTTTGTGTGTGTTCTTGTTTGATGAAAGGTATTTATAGGGAGTGTGTGAAAAGGTTTTGATTATTTTAAAATTTTCATTTTTGGAAAAAGTTAAAATTGTTTTGAGAACGCATTTAATGCTATAACCTACTAGTTGCACGATTCCCTCTTTTACGGCTAAAGTTTAGCCGTTCCGTTGTCTTTCACTTTTACAGTCGTCACGTATGGATAACGGTCAAGAGTCTTTTGATTAGACATTTTAGGAATAGATTGTGTGCATGGGAGTGAGCATTAAATGCATGTTGGGGTTAATTGAGTGAAATCAGAAGTGGGGACCCATGACTATTGGATGACAGTTAGACAAGGAATATTTGTTCCTTATTTAATGTGTTCAGTCACCAACCTACGACATTAAGTAACTAAATACTTGGAGCATTTAGTTACTTCATTTAATGTGTCCTTCAGTGTCATGGGATTCTTGTGGTTTTCAGGGAGATGGTTTCAGGGAGAAGAATGTTCACCATACTGAACATGATTAATCAGGGAGACTGATTAGTCAATATTCAACATGCCTAATTCTGCTTTCAGTCGGGTGAAAGTAGGTTCATCCAAGGGTTTAGTAAAGATATCAGCTAGCTGATACTCAGTGAGGATGAAATGTAATTCAATATCTCCTTTAAGGATGTGATCCGATGAAAGAATCTAATATCAATATGCTTGTTCTGAGTGAATACTGATTGTTAGTATTGCAATGGCACAGTGTTTTTATTTTGTTTTTTTTTGTCACAATAGATGGTACCTATCTTATAATAGATGTCATAGTCATTGAGTTGACTTTTCATCCATAGGATACTTGCACAACACCCAGTAGCAGCAACATACTCAGCATTAGCTGAGGACATAGCCACTGACTGTTGTTTCTTGGCACTCTAACAAACTAATTCCACCAAGTATTTGACAGGCACCATAGGTGATTTTTCTATTCATATTGCAACCAGCATAGTCTGAGTCTGAATATCCTTTGAGATCAAAGCCTGAACATTTTGGATAATACAGACCAAGGGTTGGAGTACCTTTCAGGGACCTGAGTATTCTTTTCACTGCTGTTAGATGTGATTCCTTTGGATTGTACTGATATCTTGCATATAGGACTGTGAAGAACTGGATATCAGGCCTTGTTACAATCAAGTACATCAGTGACCCAATCATTCCCCTGTATGAGGTCTCATTAACTGATTTGCCAGCTAAATCAGGACCTAAGTTGTTTGGAGAAACCATAGGTTTTTTCACTGAGGAACTATCAAAAATTTCATATTTCTTGAGTAAGTTCTTAGTGTATTGTTCTTGACAAATTAAGATTCCTTTATCATCGTGCTTGATTTGCAGTCCAAGGAAGTTGGTAAGTTCTCTCATCATACTCATTTCAAATTTCTTTGACATTAATTTCTCAAACTGTTTACAAAATTTATAACTTGTTGAGCCAAATATGATGTCATATACATAGACCTGAACAAGGAGAACATCTCCTTTTTGATTTATAGATAAACAATGTGTTATCTATTCTTCCTTGGTAAACTTATTTTGAATAAGGAAAGTAGAGAGTGTCTCATACCATGCCCTTGGTGCTTGTTTTAGTCCATAAAGAGCTTTGTCAAGTTTACAGACATAGTCAGGGAACTCACTATTCTCAAAGCCAGGAGGCTGTTTGACATAAACTTCTTCTTTCAGTTTATCATTTAGGAAGGCACTTTTGACATCTATTTGGTAAAATTTGAAGTTCATGTATGTGGCAAAAGCAAGGAATATCCTGATGGCTTTCATCCTTGCTACTGGTGTAAAGGTTTCATCATAGTCAATTCCTTCTTCCTGACTATAACCTTGTGCAACTAGTCTTGCTTTGTTTTTTTATGGTTGTACCATGTTCATCTTTCTTGTTCCTGAATACCCATTTGGAACCTATGGCTATTTTTCCATAAGGGAGAGGAACAAGAGTCCGTACTTTGTTTCTATAGAACTGATTCAGTTATTCTTGCATGGCATCAATCCATCCTGGATGCTTCAGTGCCTCAAATACCTTCTTAAGTTCTATCTCAGAGAGAAAATCAGCAAATAGACATTCACTAGCTAAGGCAGCTATAAGCTTAGTAGCCATGCTTCTTGTAAGCATGCCTTCACCAGGATTACCAATGATATTTACAAGTTCAATGTGTTAGTCTCTTGACCATCTATCCTGAGGAGCACGATGAGGACTTATAGAGGCTTGATTTAGGATGTGAGACTGAGTGACATCAGGGACTAAAGGTTTGGTAATGGGTCCAGGACCTTCAATATTGTTCCCTGATGGTGTATCAGTAGGTTGAGTGATCATTTTATCATTCTGAACATTTTGTTCATGTGTCCCTTTAGTGTTGATTAGATCAGGAGGACCTTCAGTATCCTCAGTGTGAGGTATTTCACGCTCATTAAGAGCAATTACTTCAGGGACATGATTTTCTTGAGTAATTTTAGTGAGTGAACGTCCATAAGGAATGATGTAGTATGAGACATCAGAATCTACTTGATATTGTCTAGATGGATCATCCTCTTAAAAATCATCAGGAGGATATCTAGAGGAATCATTAATTCCTATCTCATCTACCGAGGTATTGGTAAACCTGATGGCTTCCATACTTTCATCAAATGTTACATGATAAGTCTCCTTTATTTGTTGTCTTCTTGTGTTATAGACTCTGAAAGTCTTTGAGACAGAGGAATATCCTAAGAAATATCCATCATCAGCTTTAGCATCAAATTGCCAAGATGATCCTTGTGGTTATGAATAAACACAAGACATCCAAACACATGAAAGTAACTGATATCGGGGATTCTTTCCCTGAATATTTCATAGGAAGTTTTATCATATCTTTTAACAATGATTGATCTATTTTGATTATAGCAGGCTATTCTGACTACATCAGTCCAGAAGTGCTTAGAAAGTACTGATTTATTCAGCATAGTTCTAGCAGCCTCAATGAGAATTTTGTTTTTCTTTTCAGCATACACAATTATGTTTTTTCATGTGTATAGGGAGATTAGAGAAATTTTGAGAAATTCCTTACTCGATCACAACAACTCTCAAGACCTCGTGATTTCTAAACTCATTCCCATAATTATTCTTATTTGTTTGACTTTTACATCATATGGTGTTGCAACCATTCCTGATAAAAGACATGATAAATTTAGGTGCTTGAACATCTTTCTTTCATGAGAAAGTATACCCATGTTACCTTGATACACATCAACAATGACTAGGTATATTCTCATGATTTTATGACATTGAATCTTACTGGTCCAAATAAGTCCAAATGAAGAAGATGCACAACACATCCGGATAGAGAAGTTTTGATTTAAGTTTTGAATGCAGCTCTACTGGTGCTTTCCCTTTTCCACATGATGTGGTAAGGTTTAATCCTTTGGAATAAACAAGGGAGGTAGACCTAGAACTTTGTTTGTTTGGCAACCTTATAGATGTTTTTGAAATTAGATGCCGATAGTCTTTTATGACGATAGCAGCCAATTTATAGTTATGAGAGACATGTCGGACATAAACATCATTATCTTCTAGGTGATATCAGAACATTTCTTTGTTAGTAAATAAGCATTAAATATTGTTCCTTGCTTATCATTAACTGTACATATATAGGTTAGAGCTCACATAGTTTGACTAAAGCTAATCAGATTGTACTTAAAGAACGACCATTTTGACAAAGGCTACTTTTGTAAAAACTATACCCCCAAATTCCAATTTATTGAACCATATCCCACAATAAAACAAATTAGTTATCACCAAATACGTAGACATAGACCGTGGTGTGCTTTTACATATTTATATGCTCATACTAACTCTTGACACCATCATACTCCTTGACCATGAAACACCCTATCCAGGTAACCAGATGGGCTCCCTGATGTGTCACTACACAAATTATAAACTTGTGTATAGTTTTACTTCTGTAAACCCCACTTTTTGGTGGGCAACCCTGGGGCCCCCCCTTTACAGCCTGAAATTTCTCACACTCTTTGAAGTGATCAAACTCCTGTGATCAAAATATGGAGTGTACAGTGCCTTCCTAAGTGTTATTGACACTTTAACCACCAATTGAGGAAGTCTTAGACTGAGAGGAATCAGCTAGTACGACCTCCTCTAATCTGAATAACACGATTGTGTCAGTTGAGGAAAGTGATCATAGCATCCCGTCTAGCAGATTTTCACACCCAGGTCTACTATATCATCAAGGTCTGTGATCAATTGATACCCAGTGTGTGCATGATGGGAAAGGCTTTGCCTTTGCTTTTAGGATCTGCTTAGAGAGAAGATGCATATGATAAGGCGACCTTGTATTTCTCACTTCTTTTAAGTGAAGCAATATACATCTCAATGATCCAGGTCCCCTATGATCCTCCATTTTGCATATCATGCAGTAGAGAATCCTATAGCAATCATCAGTTAAGTAATTGGTATAGTGACAGAGTTCATACTTTAGTTATGGTTTTTGAATAGGCTTGGGCCTAAGTGACTTTTATGAGCCAGTATTCTAAACTTTGGGTTTAGAATCTTGACTCATTCTTGATGCAATCCAACTGATTTTTTGGGGGGGCATTGGAAAAAAAACCCCCGTGATGCGAGGGAGGGTTGAAGTGGCAGGAGTAAGTGCGTGTTGAATCGATTCTTGAGGTCTTTGGTTTAGAATTGACCTTTTCCTCAATTAACACAATAATCTGAAACTATTAGTTAATTCATTTAATTTTGATTCTTGTTCCGTGACTTTGACTTTAGTAGGAACTAAAGATGTGGTTTGCTTAGTTTCACTACCAGTGATAATTTTTGAAACACACTTGTTAGAAGAATCATGTGTTTCAGACTTTGTATGTTTCATGATACCTAAGCTTGGTCTCTCTCTTAGAGAGTGGGGTTGAAAGGTCAATAGTGTTACTTTTGAGCTTGGTAAAGCTCCCTGAAGATTTTTTAGGGGAGGTAGTAGAGTAAAGGATTCAGCTTCAGAATCTTTGGATGATTCAGGGGTATTTAAAGTTTCAGTGGGTTCAAGAGACTCATTGACAGCTTGTCTTTCAGGAACTAGAATTCTTCCAGTATTAAATTTGAACTTTGTTTGTTTAGGTTTGAGTCCACTTTAACCCATCTTTGTGAAGAGAGCGCGCGCGCGTTTCCCTGGTCATACCCCATGGGGAAGCAGAACGAAAAAGATTTTTCATTTTCATTCATTTTAGATGATGACTTGGGGAGCAATTCACCACCAAGAACTTTCTTCTTTTTGGATGAGAATTTGCTCACTGATACATTACTAGATCAACCAGTTTTTGAGCTAGTAGTCCATTTATCATTGATCTTCTTCATCCTCTATTGAGTTGTCTGGTAGAGCCATGATTAACTTTGAAAGTTCATGTTTTAAATTTGAAAAGCAGACAACATCAAGCTTTGGCTTGTTTTAAATTAGCATTAATCACTACACTTATTTAATTCAAAAAACCATTTTGTTTATACATAGAAAGTAATTTTAAATCGTTGCATCTTCAATAAACTTAAATAATGTTTATATACTTTAGGTAATTTTGCCAATCCCATCTTTATCCATATAGAGAAAGTGTTTCCTTTCTTATGGTGATGTCGACCCATTCACCATTACGAGCATGACTCTTTCCAATAGTGAGCTCATCATCAGCTAGAGTCATCAATACCTTGACCTGTTGACTTCTTCCTCATCAGAGACCTCTTCCTCATCCCAATCAAAGGTTTCAGCAACTAAACCTTGTTCTTTGGTTGTAAGTACCTTTGGGTTTCTGAAAACTTGAGGACTTCATCAAGGATTGCAAGCTTAAGCTTTCATCTTCTGTCTCTGCCTTGTAAATCTGTCTGAAACTTTGAATCAGCTTGATTATTTTTGTCGAGGAGTTAGAAGAAGACTGATAAGTTGTTGGAGTAGACTTGGTTGAAAGCCTTTTGACATTGATGGTAAATATTCCACTGTTGAATTGTAAAAGGTTCAATACGTTTTTAGAAAAGCAGTCTCTTGCAAAATGACCTTTGTTGCCACATTTGTAACATTCAGTATTTTCATTTGTCTTTTGACCTGAGAAATTGTTTCTTCTTTTTATAAAACATTTTGAGTTTGCCAAAAGGGATCTTTCATGATACTCAATATCTAAGTCTCTTAGATTACTCCCACTAGAACCTTACCAATCAACTTCATCATCGCTAGTAAGTAAAAGACACAAAAATAACGTTTCAACGTTTAACTCTTTTTATTAAGAATTATACCCCATTGTATGCGGAACTACCATGGGGATTGAATGACAATGTGTGTGTGTGATCTCCTCACTAATAACTCTGCGTAAACCTAAAGTGTTATCCAAAGTTAACTACTATGCTAACCAACTGAGCTTGATCAGGGACGTAGTAGATTTGAAGGAGTAGATGTGTGTTTGTGAAAGTTACGACTTTGAATGCACAAACTTAACATCTACTCCATTACAAGAGTTCTATTTATACTACCTAGGTAGGGTCACACCTCTTGAGTGTTGAGCACTTATCTTAGATCTAATAAGTTAGTACATGTGTCCTGTTTTGTCCTTATTGCAATATCTATTCTAAGTATGGGACAAATGCTCTTTCCAAGTTTAGTTCCTGACACTGAACTTGTCTTATACCCTCTTTAGGATAAGTTGACTTCTGGAGATAAGAGCTTGGACTTATCTGCTTTTAAACTATCTCGCCTATTCTTTAGTCTCTTGTCTTCAGGGTTTTCTAGTTGTTGGAGATCGTATGGGGCTCAGTGAGTCTATTGCCATAACTCACTGAACCCATCACCTTCTTCTTTGGCTCAGGCTTTATTTACTGAGAACCGCCTCACTAAATACTAGAGTCTTTCTTGTAGACTCAGGCTGAGCATCTTGAAGGCAACTCACTGAGTGACTGTTCATTCAATGACCTTGAATTGTTAAAGGATATTTACACTTAGGTTATTTTGTATTCAAATCCTAAGTGAAAGATCAGTGGGCAATGACATTGGCCCAACTGTATTCAATCAAAAATAATTAGCAGCTGTATTTCTTTTGTTAGGAGTTGAAACTTATGAAAACAAATATCTACTATTATAAATATATGAATGTTTTTTTTGCCAAAAACATAAACACAAACCCTCCTTATCTCTTTCTCTCTTCTCATCCTCCACCACCACTCATAACTAACCACCACCATAAAATCCTGCCCCCACCGAACCCTCATAACAACCGAGACCCCCATCTCACCAAAACTAACACATAGAAGACCATTCGCACCGAAACCCTCCATCGTGTACATATATGGGTTTGTGTAATGTTCTTGACAAAAATAATAAGGATTTTATTTCGAGATCTATATATTTTATCTTTTTAATGATTTTTATTAGTAGATCTATAAATTTTTCAAATCTTAATTGGTATCACTTTTTGACAAACTTTTTAGGGTTTATTGAAGCCGTCGTTGCCTGAGTTTATGCCAGCTTCCGCTGAGATCTGCACTACCAGCGTCGTTTCTTTCACCGGAACCTGTTAATTTCACTGGTAAATGTGTATTTTTTTAATATTTGTTGGTCACGAGGGGGTAGGCCCGCGCTCTGCTGCAGGACGGTTGATGGGCGTCGTTGTTGTTGATGTCTGCATTCAGGTTTTACCATCTCACTAAATTGATTGGATTGATTGCATACTGAAACTAAGTTACAATTGTATAAGTAAAGCTATTGTTTTACCATCTTTCATTTCTCTGAAATGAATAACACATTTGCTAAAGCAAGATGGGAATTAGAAGAGTACTGTAGTGAGTCTTATCAATGCAAGATTACTATGTCTAATGAAATCGCAGCTTGAACTCCAGGACGTTGGACTTTCACTACAACTAATTGGCCAGTACCGCGGAGTCTAGCCTGTTAAACCTGCATAAACAGATACATTTTTTGAGTTTTAAAAATATGAGAATAAAATTGATAAAAGATAAAAAGTATGGTAACAAATGAGTTTTAAAACAAACACTTCTAAACCGGGATGAGTTTACAATGTTCTGTACACAAACTTTGCAAAATTATGTACACAAATTTTAGAAAATGACAAAGGGTCTATAGCTTTATTATGTACACAAACTTTGAAAAATTGTATGCAATAACATTACATCGCTATGTTAAGATGGAAAGTAACTAAGTTGAATCAACTTGTAGTAACAGAAAATAGGAAGATGGAAAACAACATACCACTTCATTTGTTCGTTCCAGACTTGATTTTAAAAATAAATGATGAAAAAAACGCTTTCTTAGCGCCGTCAAACACCCTTTGATAGTAGTGTCAAACTCCTCTCTAACAGCACTGCCAAACACCCTGTAGTGCCAAATATCATGATCAGCCACATGACCCCGAATGTTGTAACTAATAGTCTGATCATGACTATTTAAA
>BQNB010031713.1:0-53746 GCA_026074375.1 Tanacetum coccineum | reverse complement strand
GAGAAGAAAAAGGTATGATCGCAATTTCCCGAAAGACAAAGAATATTTTCATTGAAGAGAAAGAGTGTTTTCGTCAAAGAGAAAGAATGTTTTCGTCGAAAAGAGAGAGTTTTTCATCAAAGAGGAAGAATGTTTTCGTCGAAGAGAAATAATGTTTTCATCGACGAGAAAAGAAGAGTGTTTTAACATATGTTGTTAAAAGGCTTGAATATGGATTTTTGGATATGACCTTTAACGTTTGCGATCGCAAGTTAAAGATACTTAAATATTTCGGATGAAATATTTAAGTTGTCAAACCTACTTTGAGGTGGATTAGATTTGTATCTAACCTTCCCTTGAGAAAAGATTGGATCATTTGGAAGAAGGCAAGATGACAATTAAGGGAATGTGTGAGTGAAGACTCTAGGAGATTTAAGACCATTTTACGACGCTTTTGACTTTTTAGATTATTGACACAGACGCAAAGAAAAATATTCTAGTGTGAAAATATATATCTAGATGCATAAGACATATAGATATAAGCATGCAAGTTTATCTAAGAATTCATCAACACGATAATCAACGTGATTAATGTGTAAGACTATATAACATCTACAAGTTAATTGTTATACATCACAATGAGATAGTGTAGGTGTACAATTAACACGTATGTCAGGTAAGATGACGCATACATAACATGATAATTTTAAATGCAATCATCATGTAAAACATGTTAGCATTTAGCATTTAGGAGCATGTGTTATTTAGATAAACTAAGAGATATTTTATTTAAATTGCTAGAAAGAAACAAACACCTTTACAATAGACATGCATTCAATAGCTAAGCAAATAAACATTGAGCATCAAGATAAACATAAAGGCATATAATTGCATTACATGGGAGCAAGTTATCATCTTGAAACTTTAAAGCACATATGTGAGGTGCATGTTGTCTAGATTGACTAAGGAGAAACCTAATTTCTACTTGCTTAGTGTGCACTCCTAATGAGATACAAAGTCTATCAATGTAGACTATCATTAGGCATATTTAGGAAGAGCCATTTAATCAAATTAGAGAATGAATATGAGACTATCACTAGTGGTGCTCAATTCAGGCTAAACACGACCATTTTTACGGGTTATACCACGAACCCAACTTCACTCTTGGAAGCAATTCAACCGTTAGGTCAAATTGAATTTCTAGTGCAATAGATTCTCCAGTAGTCATTCTCATGTTAGACAAAATAGAATTCCTATATTTGCCTAATGAAGTGTAGCAAAGATAAAATTTGTATTGTCTTTTCATACAAGGCCTACTATGACTCAACTAACGTACTTTAATTTTGGTTCACATAATCCTAATCAAGATGTGTGGAATTCTAAGGTTGAATGAGAGAGCAAGCAAGTTGTTGTAGCTATAAGAAAGAATGAGTCATCTAGGACCTAGGAGTATGCTTAAAAGTGACAATGTGTAATGCTCTATATTGAGAGTGTTCAAAGAATGCACCTTTGCATGTCTTTTATGAAAGAAATCCAATTAAGGTTATTTACCTCAATAGATCTTGTGTTTGTTTCTTTGTAGAAATAATGATGATTAACTAAAGTTTAGTTACATCTATGTTAGACTTTTAAGCAAGAGATTGACAAGAGGAAGATGTTTAAATCTAATGCCATAGGGCGGATCTACCTAAACCGAAGATGAATTTAGGACGAAGGATCCATCGATCCGTGGAGGTGCCAAATTTGGGCTGATCATTTTTTTATTATTATTATTATTGTGGGAGTGGTTGTTGAATTTCAGTTACTAGGAGAAGCTTATATAAGTTATAAGGGTTCTTGGTTTGATTTTTTGAAAATGACATCCAAGACTTGCTTATCAAGTTGGAGTACTTATGAGTTTCCCGATGGAAATTCATAAGTCGTCAATCCTACTTAGGGGTTCTCGTTAGTGAGTGTTAATTTTGCATGTAATAATTTGACCATAGCTAATAACACAACATTTGAACACTTTAGACTCAATGAAACATCTTTATTGCAAGTGTGAGTTGCAATTTGATGACTAATCTTGTTGTCGTGCAATCGACTTCGTGATTTCATGTAATAACCAGGTGGTTAAATATGTAGACAAAAAAAATATCTATGGTCATTTAATTGATATTACCATGATTATATAATATCCAATTCTGATATTCATGATTCTAGTCTTAAATTTGTAATTGGATTGAATAGTGAGGATTCGATTATCGTTTGAATATTAATCTTCTTCTTATTTGAATCCTTTTACGATCACTTATTGAAAGAAAAATGAACGATTTGGTTTAAGGAATATTGTTAATTTATTCTAGTCCATAACCTTTGATGGTTTAAAGGGTTTCTTATTTGGTGAAGAAGAATTATTTTACTTATTTCGGTTAAAGTCAGAGAAAGTTTTGATATAAAGAGAATTTAAGTTTTGAGTTAAGAATTTTGATATTGTTTGAGCAAAGTTACTATGTTGTGGATTTGCTCATGTTTGCTTTTCGGAGGATGACGGACTTTACAAATTGCATTGCAGGTAAATTACTTGAATTATTTTTTGGTCAAGACATTCAGTGTCAATCCTACTTCATTGTTATATTTTATGCTATATTTGCCCAAATATTTGGAACACAACCATTATTCGGACAAGTAGACGCAATCATGACCTCATTACACATGTTGTCAGTTATGATACGTTGCATATTCTTATCGTATTAAAAAGGATGTTGTTATTTTCATATCAAGCGGGTTAGTGTGATTGGGTATGTTGGTTTAAGTTAATTTATCTTGTATATTTTGATCTTTTATAATCTCAAGCAAGACAAATAAGTATTCAATTTATTGTCTTTCACTCAAAAACTTGTCAATTAGATTCGATAATAATATCAATCATAGTTTGAATAATGAGTTGATATATATTCGAAATCTTTCTTGACCCTCACGAACACTCTTTTAAAAGAAGACAAATAAAGATTTTCATAGTGTGTTCCATTAAATCTAAGACTAGTTGTAAGTGTGAGGTTGATGAATAATGACAAGTATTATCATATATTTTGTTCTGCTGGTATAACTATTTGTTGTTATGCATCGTATGCATAGTTTTTGACATTTTATTAGTGTATGAATGATTTTTCTAACCATTTTAATACAAAACACATATTTTGTAAAATACTATATGTTTATAAAAAGAATATAATTATGTGTGTGTTGTTTGTTAGAACAATGCAACGCGCCATAAGGCAAAAGTTTAACAAAAAAAAAATACAATTTATTTTACTTAAATACTAATGTATTAATATGATCTTTTCTTTTGTTTAACCAACCCAAGGTTAAACAAAGCAAGACGATGAAAAGATTTAGACATCTTGTTGGAAGAGAGTTAATGTGTTGGAAATATTTTAGTGACGGATTTTATCTTATTATCTTAGGAACATTATTTTCCATACACTTGACAAAACTATTTAACTCTGTTTCGAATGGGTATTATACTACTCAAAATAATCTACCATGATGTTCATGTAACACATGTATAAATAGTGATCTATGCCTATATCCAATGCACAAATAGTAACATACCAAATAGATACATGGTAAATGTGTTTAGATATATATAGCTCAATTTCAATAGTAATGAATTACTTATTATTATCTATTTAACAGAGTTTGAAGCAAAGTTAACACACTATATTCATCTAGCATACCACATTAGGTTATTCGTCATCGTTTATGTATTAGATTATAACGATTGTATAATAGATTGTTTTATTTTGAAATAAAAGTAGTTTCCTCCCCATTTTAAAAATTAATCAAATACTCAATGTTTTCAAGGATAAAATTGACTAGTAATGCTGCGACTTAAAAGAAAAGGCAACTAAATTTTTAATGTTCAAACCGTTACTTATTGTTTTGACCACTATATAGTATTTTGCATTTCTGACTCACTTAAGTTTAGAATAAAGACTTGGAAGTATTTTTAAATGAAACTAGACTCGATTATCTTCGAAATGGCGGGTGGCACGACTTCTACGGACTTACGGTTGATTTTATATGATTTTTCGAAGTTTGCCAAAAACTGATGAAACAGACAGGCGGCCCCCATAAAGGTGACGGCCCCTAGATATATTTGGGGGCCACCCGAACATTTATGGGACCGCCACCAGTGACCTCAAAACACGTTTTTTGTTCAAAATCATTTTGTAACTTAACTGTAGAACATAGGTGTTGGTCCTAAATAATCCTTCACAACTAATAAGCAAACTCGAAAAAGCCCTGAATAAGCTTTATAAGAGCCGGCAATAAGAAAAGAAAAGTAGAGAGAGAAAGAAACTTAAAAACTTATATTAGAGAGAGAAAGGTGAGTTATAAGTGTGTGAAAAATGCAACCAACACCCTCTCCATGTGTGGAGAGGGTTCTTTTATACCCAAGCCTTTCTAGTAGGCGTGTGGGCTTGTAACTTGGGCCGGGCTTGGCATAACTTGGGCTTTGAGCCCGAAACACGAACAATATTAGATTACAATCCAAGCCCGTTAAACCCGATTAGCCTATTACAATACAAGACCTAGTTTGACTTTATAAGACCGATAACATTCTTGTTTGACTTAATATAATTAAGGCTAACAATTTCTCCCAATGTTGAGGTCTCTTTCTTTAAACTCCTCCGTACCACTAATGACATTTTTGTAAGAGTTTGTTTGTTTTATCATTGTCTCTGATCGGTTGAAATTACACTAAATATATATATAATATATATTAAAATATAAAATATATAAAGAAGTGTAAAAACAGCAGAGTCAATGATACCGAGAGGTAGTATAGAGTTTTCTCGGGTCGTAAATCCCCAACGAGGCTGGAATGGTAAATCGATACGAATGAATTGATGGTTTTGAATTGAGAAATGATTTTGATTTTTAACTAGATAAACTAAAATTAATTAAAGAAAACTAAAATTATTCTACGGGAAACAAGCAATGGAAAATGGGAATCTTAAATATACTACGGGGAACAAAAATAGTTATACGGATAAATCCTAAACTACGGGAGCATAAATAATGGCAATGAAAATCCTAAGAAATCTACGGGGAACATAATTAGGCTAAAAATGATTAACTAAATTAATTAAAACTAATAAACTAAATTAAACATGCAATTACAAATTATTGGGAATTAAATAGCAAGCTAAAAACTAAAAATTATAAAAATAAAGTTATAAAATTAATTTTAAAATTTAAATAAATCAAAAATATTCTAACTTAAAAGAAAATGTAAAAATTTTCAAAAACGGAGTTCAAAAACGAACAAAACGGTAAGAAACGAAAAATGCGGGCTCGTAAACGGGCCCGGAACTGAATTTTTAGCAAAAATTACCCTACATAAGTTTTTATATTTTTAATATAAACTAACTGATTAAATAAAATTTTATTAAAAAGAAAAATATTTTTTTGTTAATTTTTGTATTTTTTATGAATTTTCTAAGATTAAAAACTAATTAAAACTAATTAAATATAAAAAGACAGAAAATATAACTACAAAAAATCTGAAAAAATCAAATTAAATAAAGAAAAAGTTGAGGAATCTAAAAATATAAAAAGCCCTAAAAGTTACTGTAGCAATTATAACTAATTAAACTAATTAAATCTAAACCTAATTTAAATTAATTAAATTAAATAAACTAACTAATGTTAACCTAAGGGACTAACAGTGAAAGGACAAAAGGACTAACGAGGTAACAGCACAGTTAACACTAGGGACTAACTAAGTTAACCAAAAAGATAGAAATTACACAAATGGTCCCTGAGATGGACCCCGATATGCAAAGCAAGTCCTAAGTGCTTATTATCAAAAAGTCAAAACAGGAAAGTTGTAAAGGGGCTTAATGGCAACATTTTTCATAATAAGCACTTAGTATAAATCTCAGTGAATAAGCCATAAAAATAAGTTTTTTGGGCTGACAGAAAGTTAATAAGCTTAAAAGCTTATTGAGCTTTTTCTTGGAGCTTAAGAGCTCAAAATAAGCTACAACTGAGGGAATAAGCTAACAAACCTAAGTGAGACCTAAATAAGCTAAGGGAACCTAGATTAAGCCCTAAAATAAGCTAGAAATGAAATAAGCTATATTAACAGTTTATATAAAAAACAGAAAAAGTTCTACTTTAGGCCTAGAATAAGCTAAGCTAAAAAGGGAAATAAGCTATAAAATCTTGGGAGCTTAAAGGACTAGTAATAAGCTATGGGTAAAAGCTAAAAAATCCTAAGGTCTAGGGTAAAATAAGCTAGATAAAAGGGCTGAGTTTGGGTGCTCAGCACCAGGGGAGATACAACAGCAGTGGCTAGGGGCTTTTTGAGCTTATGAAAAATAAGCTCTTAAGAGCTTATTGGCCAAAATAACCCACAAACAGAACTAAAGGAATGACTAGTGAGTTTATATTCAAAATGTGAGAGCTTAAGAAACAATAGAAGCTGCTGAAATTGTGGCTTGAATTTGAGGGTTCTAAAAAAAATTGCAAGCCAAATTTTGACTCAAACTTAGTCAAACCCAAGGGACAGAATATGGGCTTGGGTGAATGGCTAGAAACAACACCCAAGAGCACAAGAAAGTGTGCTTAAGCTTGTCTACACAGCTTGAGCACCTAAAACCAATTTGGCTTATTCCAAATTTGATAGAAACCAAAAAAACATTTAAAAACTTATTTTAGAACTAAAATTGGTGATGTAAGTAGCTAGATTAACCCCACACACTCAGCCTAAAATGGCTGAGTGCTTGTGACCCATTCCATACCAAAATGACCCATTTTGGGCTTTTACCAAACACCCCTTTAAATAAGTCAAATAACTCTTTGACTTGATTATACTAAAGAATAACCAAGTTTTTACTTAAGATACAATTTAAGATAGACTGATGTTAGTGACAGCAGGGTATTAAAGAAACAGGTAATAACACTAAATTAGCTAGTTAATAAGGGATTTAAGGACGGTATTTTATTGAACGAACTACAAGAAACATCAACTTCAAAACTCAATAATCTTGAATTAGATATTTTAAAAACAGTACAATACATTTGAAAAGAAAGCTGGAAATCGAAATTACAAGTTGATTAAAGTTTAAGTAAAAATAAGCTAAGAAAAAAAACTAGTGTGTGGTCACGGCTTTGTGTTTTACTTGAATTTTTTATTGATGTCCCACTAAGTCTTCTTTCTTCTTTTGTTGTGTTAGTTGTGTGAGTGGTTGACTCAGTATACAAAATCCTTGCCCTCACAACCCCCCCTTTTGTGTTGTTGTTTTATTTTATGTCACAAATCCGCCATTGCATTTTTCTTGTTTATGGGGGATTGCCTGCGTGGGCAGGGGTGTTACTGAGTTTCGGGGGAGGTGCGGAAAGGGTTGGACTGGGTGTAAAGGGATGGGTTGGGTAATTATAGAAGGAGTGGCTTCTTGTGAGGGTGGGGGTTTTGATGGTGGTGGCGGGGTATAGCTATGTGTATGTGTGCGGAAGATTACCGGGTTTGGAGGTTTGGTTTGTACAATGTTTTCATTTGCCACAAAGATGATAAATTATATACCACTATTATTCTTGCGAGTTTCCATTTCGTTTTGTTTCTTTTTTTTCTGTAGTTATTAAAACATGTTCAAAAAATGGCATAAAACTGGCCCGTGTGTATCTACAGACATAAAGAATTATAGAAGGAAGAGAGCATTTAACTGGCAAATATGGTCTTGCCTTTTATTAAAGAGTGTATGGTTTTGGTAAATTTGACTTATTTATGTCCCCGTTCATGTTTAAAACACTTTTCCTTTATAAAACATTTTCAAAATTGACAATTTCAGTCCCTGAGGTTTATAAAAAGTATGATGGGCCTTAATTGGGCTTGGGTTTGGTTATTGGGCTTGTGTTATTGGGCTTTTTAAGGCCCAATAAGGTTCAGGTGGGTTTCGGTGTGTTCACATGGGCTGAGATTGGCTTAGTTCAAGGCTAGGTATCGGGCCTGCCTAAGGCTTCTTTGTCTCTGTCAATTTGACACTACTAATGGGCTTGTTGTACATTGTTTGGAGGGACCCATTTGGTTCTTCACAGTCTTCCTTAAATGATACTATTGGGCTTTTCACGCCCTTCAGTTGGGTTGTGATTGCAAAACTAATTGTTTTATTCAAATTACGGCTACCGGTTGTGACTGTTGTTTGTCTGAGTATGACTGTGACTTTGACTTTTTGGTTCTTTGCTTTGATTTGGCATTTGTCCTTCACCGCTTTTCCATTCCGAGTACGGTTTTGTTCGTTTTGGACTTTGTTTTCGGCTTGTCTTGGGTATCCGTTAATGACACAATACACTGTTAGCTATATAACATGCGTATTCTTTGGCATTTTAAGTCCCGTTGTTTGGTTTATTTCAGCTCGGGTGTTAATCGGAGTGGTGTTAAAGGTATGTGTATTTAAGCCACATACCATGCCCCGAAGATATGTATTTCAACCATGTGTTTAAAACTTGTTGTATGGATTTAATTTAGTTTAGTTGTTTACTACTATAAAAAATAATAACCACATTTTACTATGGGGTACTTATAATAAAAGTCCAATTTATGCCCTTAGTCCTTGTAAATTCATTGCAACAAGTTCATCCACTTTGACTTTCATTTGCTATTTATTGTGTATATCAGCAACATCACAAAAAATCCCTAATTATTTATTTTAATCTTGTTTATACTTATACCATAGTTATCATATCTTTTATAGATCTTTTTTTTCCATGATATTATATAACATTAGGACATGTGAATAAGTGTATAATCTTGATTACAACTTCCAATATAATAAAACTCTTTTTTACTTATTTGAAATTCATTAGTGTGATTTTAGCCGTCAATAACATATTTACACATAAATATCATAAAAATAAAGTATAAGTTTATTAAGAAACCTTAGTGATGATGATAAGAGATGAGAAAGAAGTTCTAAAACAAGTGTTTAGATTCAAAACCAAGCTTTCAGCCTTAGAATACCTGATTAGGTTTCTAAACCCTCAATCTTTACTTTTTATTCTTTTAATACTTGCACAATTGGTGTCCAAGGGACTTGAAAATGATTTAATTAATCTTGAGATTGATGTAATAAGAGACTGTATGGATTGAGAAAAATTTCGTATGGTTTGATTATGTGTGCTTATTGAGCCGTGGGTTAGGAGAGGAAAATGATGGTGTGGTTTTATGAAATTTTTGTAAGTAAAAGTGTAAAGGATACTTTCTTTGAATGCTTGCTACTACTTTAGGAAGGTATAAAAATGTATTATTTAACCTACACCATGGTTTAATTTCTAACCCTCACGTTTAGTTAATACAAGTCATGTTGGTAAAAAGGGGTTAGAATCTTATTTTCATATATATTCTTTATAAATCTGATATTATTTATAAGATGTAAACTTTGAAAAGTCTTGGTCTCATCTCATAAATTTCGGCATAATGTATATATATGTGATGTTATATTTGTTATTTTGAGTATTGGGTATAATCGTTGGTATTCGTTTAGGCGTAGTTAGGTTTTAGAACTTCTGGGAATGCCGAAACGCGTTTTATTACGAAACGTAAGCATTTTACGTAGTTAATAAAAATAAGATGAACAAAGTTAATAATTATCCTCTAAATAATCATATAACACTTGTTAGATATAAACTTTTAATTGTTTAATGCCTGTTCACATTGTATGATCATTTTCAGTTTACGCGATTTAGCTTAATGATTAAAATTAAAAGCGAACGCGTACGAGAAAAAAAATAAATAAATAGTGAAATTAAATAGTATTGTAAATGACTTGAAAATACGGAATGTTACATTTACTTATGGCATTGCGTGAGGACACGACAATAGTTTAGTATGGGGGATTTTGGTGATGTGCGTAAATCTACACATTACCTTTTACCGATTTTTTATTGAGCCTAAATGACAAAAAACATAACATTATTAATGCCAATATATGATTGTTTTGTTTTATATATACTGTGCAGGCTAACCGGGAATATGTCTCTAAAGGATCAAAACAAAAGACCATAAAATCCCGACCAAAAATGAGCACGGGTAATGGAAGTGCGTGAATAGTAGTTCAATAGTCTAAGTCAAAAATTCACATTATGTTATTTAACGTCAATGTCCGGAAGACAAAGAAGTGTGCATCCTTATAATGGGCCATCACGCAACCCTCCTTAATAATGGGTAGAGTAAGCCCATTTATGGCTTAATTGTATGTAATTATAAGCCAATGTTTATAAGCCTAAATCAATTATAATAGGCTCCATAAGCCTTTAAGACTTAAAACTTGGGCCAGAAATCATTGAGCACATAACCGTACGTGTAACATCAGTAGCCTCACACTTACCATTTTCTACTGATTCACAGTTAGTCCTCTAAGACTAACATTGCTTGTTCCTTTGGTCTAACACATTTAGCCCATACATCATTTAATCTTTCTGCCACCCTTTAGTCCTTTTACCCCTAAACCCGTTAAAAATCAAATGAACAAGTGACTCATAAACCATTTTCGCGCCAAACATCATTGTTCATCCCATCATTTAACCATATAGCCGGGCACCACGACAAAACCCCTCTCAACCCTACCTCTCATAACCTAACAAAAGAAGATTGACACCATGGCAATCCCAAGAAGACCCATTGGCTGATGGGACAAGGAAAAAGATTCTAGGGATAGGATTGGAAGGCTTGGAGAGGAAGTTAGAATGTATGGCTTGGATTAATGATTGAAGGCATCTCTCAAGTCTCTCAGAAGGAAACACACACAAGACCCTTGCTTTTTCTATTAATAGAGCTAGAAATCTTCATTTGTTGGTAGTTAGTTTTAGAGTAGAGTAGCTTGTTTTTGCTGTATTTTCCAGTTTTAATTACTATTAATCGTCTTTTCATTAATGCCCCCCCCCCCCCCACCCCCCCCCCCCCCCCCCCCCCCCCCCCCCCCCCCCCCCCCCCCCCCCCCCACCCCACCCCCCCCCCCCCCCCCCCCCCCCCCCCCCCCCCCCCCCCTCCCCCCCCCCCTTAATTTTTTCTTCAAACATCACATGTATACCTTTTCTTATTAATGCAATTTTGTTTTACATAATTCTGTTTGATTTACATTTTTAAGCAAAATTACTTAAGCTTTGTTCAATAAGCCCTCATAACAAACGGTTTTCCCTTTAAACATGAAGCTCTTCACTTATTCTGATTTGGCTTATCTAGAGCAATCAGATTAAGTATGTTATCATTTTACTCCTTAAAAATTCTCAGAATTACACTAAAAGCTTTTATGGTTCGATATACAAGTCCTCAATCTGGATGGGCGTAATCTTCTTACCTGCTTATCTATCTATGATAAGCTGGCTTTGTAGAATATGCTCATTTGACGCTTTTGAATCTCTGCTTATAGAAAGGATTATGGGTACTATTACTTATACGATGGTTTAGCTTATTTACATTACAGCTTGTTAACTTGATTATTGTGCTTTTTCTATGTTGTTGTGCTTATTTTACCTTAAAGTGGCTAAACCATGTTCAGTTTGTAGCTTAGGAAGTTGTTTCTTTGAGGGCTTCATTAAAATTGCTCTTTTTTAGTCAAATCAGCTTATCTAAGAAGTTAATTATAGTTATGTGCTAATTGCCATTAGAACATTTGATTATTTTAGCTTAACTTTGCATGGTACTTTAATCTCGTTTTCAAGTTTTACAGCTTTTTTAAAGTCTGTTTAAGTTTAATACAATAGGTTGTATGATGTGATAAGAAGGTTTTGGGATAAGAGTTTAGAGGGTTTCAAATTAGGGTTTTAAAAACTGTGGTGGGTTGTATTAGTAAGTTTCATAAGCGCGTTAGAGCTATTGATAGTTTAACTAAGACTTAGATTAATTTGTTGTTTAGTTTTTAGACGTGCGTTGATCAAATTCTCATAGCTTGCTATTTTTCAAAAATAACATAAACTTATTTGATTTATGGATTCTCAAGAGTCAGGCTTATGGTACAATGTTTTAAGAGTTCGAATAAGATGTAATAGCGATCAAAACTCCTTCTGTTATAAGTTTATGTAGTTTTTTAGAAAAGCCTTTGAGTAAATTGAATCTAACTCAGTCAAAAGGAGTGTGTGTGTGTGTGAGGTTTTGCTCTTAGGATGCTTTTGTGTGCGATCTTTTTGAGGTCTTTGCGCTTATAGTATCTTTTGGGTAGCTCTTTTTAAAATTAGATTATTATATCTATCGCTACATTTTTTATTTAGTGTGTAGTCTTGCCAAATGTCGACACTTTTGAGTCCTTTGTTCTTATTAGCCTTTGTCATTTTAAATAGCCAAAAAACAAGTTTGTAATCATGTCATTTTATTTTTTTCATGTTCCAGTTTAGTTATTATTTTCTTGAGCTTTATTTTCTGCTTATTTGAGTCATTAGAGTAAAATGTCTTTATCTGTTTTTAGTCTATAGCGTATTTCAAATGCTTATTAGTAAGCTTAGGATTTAGTCTAAAGTCCTTTAAACCTTTTTTTTATGTCCAACTGTCCATTTATACCTCTGGGTAGTATTTTAAGCAACGTATACTTTGTGCGTTTTTTCTAGTTTCTATTGATTATTTGGTCTAGGGTCAGGTTGTCTCACAAGCTGGTTAGCTTTTCTAAGTTAGCTTATTGAGGCTTTATAAATTTTTGAATGCTGCTTATAGTGTCCTTCATTCCAAAAACGCTAAAATTAGGTGCATAGTCTTGTTCTGCTTTTTTAGTTGTACTGAGGATATGCTTCATGTCTTTATCTTTTGGGCTTATGTTTAGCTTAATTTTGTCATATAACTTAGAGCTCTCATCGTTTTAAAATTTTAGCTTATTTTCTTTAGCTTTTTAAGTGCTTAATTCTTAGTCAGAGTTTGTCATATGTCCTTTTTTTACTGTCTTTTTTAGTTTCTGGATTAAGCTTTGGGTTGCTTTTTATCTTATTTGAATGCTTTCTTTTTCATTATCTGAGTGCTTATTAGGTGTTTGATGTAAGTCTGCTGTAGATGTGTTATTTAAGTTTTTCTTTTGGGGGGAGTTTGAGTCTACATAATGCACCCATGAACACTCTAAGCTTAACGGTGGTTACAAGCGTTGTAGCTTTCGTTACAAATCTGTAACCATTTAGTTATTACGCTTATTTTCTAGCTTATTTTCAAGGGGTTATAAATAGTTTTTTAAGTGTATTCATGTTGATTTTTTTTATTGCATTTTTAAAAAGAAAACCAAATAAAATGTTTTTATATATAAAAGAGTGGCCACAGGGGTCGAACCTGTGAACCTCCCCTTCACACTCACCAAACAACCTTAAACACTCACACATCTCACTTGTCATATCTCGTCCTTGGTCCGGGGTCAGTTATATAACTTCTACCTCTTTTTTCTTTTATAACCATTTTTCAGTTAGTATTAAGCCTTTATCAGCCCTCATTTTTGCTTTTTAACAGCTTTATACCAATAAGCTTATTGTGAACCCTAATACAAAAACTACTTCAAACTCCAATAACCCCCTCCAAAAACAATCCCAAAACCCTACAAAACCCCCCAACCACAACCCCCCCCCACCCCCCCCCCAACCCCCCCACACAAAACCAACCCCCCACCCCCCCCAACCCCCCCCCCCCCCCCCCCCCCCACCCCCCCCCCCCCCCCCCCCCCCACCCCCCCCCCCCCCCCCCCCCCCCCCCCCCCCCCACCCCCACCCACAACCCTTCTCGAAATTTCATGTTTGAAAAGATGAAAAAATGCTTTCTTTACTATTGTTTTTGAAAACAATATTCTAAAGCTTAAGAATAAAAAAATACAAAAAAATAAAAATGGTTTTGTTTCACACAGCTTATTGAATTAATAACTGTAGTTTTTTAAAAAGCAAAACTAGGGCATGTGAAAAGGGTCTCTTAATAGCTAACAATAATGGGTTTTTTTTTTTTTTTTTTAAAAGAAAATGAGTGAAGTTTATGGTGGAATTTAATCGAAAAGTCCCTAATAAGTACGAGTTTGGCAGTGTGGGGTTGGTGGAGTTAAGGGTGTTGGGTGTGCGTTGTGAAGGGAGAGGTCACAGTTCTCGACCCCTGTGGGCCTCTCTTTTTTATAAAAACACTTTTTTGGTTTTCTTTTTTTTAAAAAATGCTATATAAATAAGAAAAAAAAAATGGAAAAACCTCAAAAAACTTTTTATAAAACTTGAAAATAAGTGAAATAAGTAAACTTAAAGGTGTTGACAGATTTGTACTTATATTTAATATATAAGCTAAATGCCTTGTATAAATATAACACTTTAGCTTAATTGTCTTGAGGCTTATGTAGACTCCAAATAAACAAAATATGAAAACTTAAATAAGCTAAATGCAGGACATAAATCAACAACCTTAAGAAAGCACTCTGTGAATGAAAAGAAGCAGGCAAAATAAGATAAAAAGCAACCAAAATCTTAAGGCGGATACTAAAAAAACAGTTAATTTAAAAAAAGGACTTTTTGACAAACTTGAGCTAAGATTAAGCACTGAAAAAGCTATAGTAAATAAGCTTATAAATTTTTAAAACAGTGAAGAGCTATATAGTTAATGACAAAATAAGCTAAATTAAGCGCACTATAAGATTAAAGACATTAAGCTAGAATCATTACTTAAAAGAGATAGACTAGGCTACTATTTTTGCTTTTTAGAATGAAAGGACACTATAAGCAGCTTATTTAAAAGACTTAATAAGCTACTTAGAAAAGCTAACCAGCTTGAGACAACCTGACCCTAGACCTAATAAGCAATAGTAACTAGAAAATAAGCACACTTGTATTAAGCTGAAAATACTACAAAAGGTATAAAAGGACAGTTGGGACATAAAAAAAAAAAATGTGTTTAAAGGACTTCTTGGACTAAATCCTAAGATACAAAATAAGCATGTTGAAATAAGCGACTAGACTAAAAAAACAGATTAAGACTTTTACTCTAATGACTCAAATAAGCTGAAATTAAGCTAAGAAATTAAAGAAATAAACTGGAAAATGAAAAAATGAAAATGACAGATTCAAACTTGTTTTTGGCTATTTAAAATGAAAAGGCTAATAAGAACTAAGACTCAAAAGCTACATTTGGCAAACTACAAACTAAAGACATAATGAGCTTATGATATAATAAGCTAATTTTAAAAAGAGCTAACCTAAATTAAGATAAGCAATTACCTCAAAAGATCTGCACACTAAAGCTTCCTAAGAGCAAACCTCAACTCCTCCTTCTTGACTGAGTTAGATTCAATTTACTCAAAGGCTTTTCTAAAAAAACTACTAACTTAAAACAGATGGATGTTGATCTATATTAAACTTATTCGAACGCTTAAACATTGTACCTTAAGCATACTCTTGAGAATCCAAAAATCAAATAGTTTAGTGTACTTTTGAAATAGCAAGCTTTGAGAATTTGATCAACCACTCTAAAAACTAAACACAATTTAATCTAAGCTTATTAAACTATCATTTAGATCTTAAATGAGCTTATGAAACTGACTTATAAACCAAAAACAGTTTTAAACCTAATTTGAAACATTCTAATCTCTTATCCCAAACACCTCTTTAAAATCTTAAATCCTATTTTTAAACTTAAACAGACTTTAAAAAAGCTGTAAAACATGAAAACGGATAAAGTACCATGCAAATTTAAGCTAAATAATCAAATGTCTAATGGAAATTAGCACTTAACTATAAGTAACTCTTAATAAGCTGATTTGACTAAAAATGAGCAATTTTAATGAAGACTCAAAGAAAACAACTTCTAAGCTACAAACTGAACATGTTAAGCCACTTTAAGGTAAAATAAGCACAACTAAGCATAGAAAAAGCACAAATAAGCAGTTTAACAAGCTGTAATGTAAATAAGCTAAAAAATAGTAAAAGAAATAGTACCTTAATCCTTTGCTATAAACAAGGATACATATGCTCAAATGAGCTTTTCTACAAGCTCCAGCTTATCATAGATAGATAAGCTGGTAAGAAGAATAAGCCCATCCAGATTTGGCTTATCATCCATATTAGCTTTTAGTGAATTTTGAGAATTTTTAAGAGTAAAATGTAACTGACTTATTCTGATTAGCTATGAGTAAGCTAATCAGAATAAGGAGAGCTTATTGAGTTTAGAAAACAGTTTGTTGAGGCTTTTGAACAAATGATTAAGTAATTTTGCTTAAAAATGTAAATCAAACAGAATTATGTAAAACAAAATTGCATTAATAAGAAAAGGATTACATTGATTTTTGAAAGTAAAATTACATTAATAAAAGACAGAAAATAGTAAATAAACTGGAAAATAAGCTAAAAACAAGCTACTCTACTCCTAAAACTAACTACCTACAAATGAAGATTTCTAGCTCTATTAATAGAAAAGCCATGGGTCTTGGGTGTGTTTCTTCTGTGAGAGACTTGAGAGATGCCTTCAATCTTTAATCCAAGCCATCCATTCTAACTTCCTCTCCAAGCCTTTCAATCCTAGCCCTAGAATCTTTGTCCTTGTCCTATCAGCCAATGGGTCTTCTTGGGATTGCCATGGTGTCAATCTTCTTTTGTCAGGTTGTGAGAGGTAGGGTTGAGAGGGGTTTTGTCGTGGTGCAGGGCTTATGGTGAAAGGGATGGATGAACAATGATGTTTGGCGAGAAATGGTTTTGAGGCACTGTTCGTTTGATTTTTAACGGGTTTAGGGGGTAAAAGGACTAAGGGTGCAAAAGTTTAAATGATGTAGGGGCTAAATGTGTTAGTCCCTAAGGACTAGCAATGTTAGTCCTTAAGGACTAACTGTGTAATCAGTAAAAAGGTATGGTGGGCTAACGGTTGTTAAATAGGTTTTGGGCTCTAGTTATGGGCCAAGTTTTATGGTTTTGGATTTGGCCTTTTATAATTGATTTAGGCTTATAACATGGGCTTTTAATTTAATAATTAAGCTTAATGGGCTGACTCGACCCATTAATTTGGGTGCGGGTTGGCCCATTTAAGATGCACACGTCTTTGGCTTCGACTTTGACTTTTACTTTGATTTTTTGACTTTGACTTTGACTTTTCACGCTCTTTCCATTCCCGTGCTCGGTTTTGTCGGTTTTGGCTTTGTTTTTGTCCTTTAGTGAATATCCGTTACCTGCACAGTATATTAAACAAAACAAGCATATATTTGGCATTTTATGTTTGTTTTTTGTCATTTAGGCTCGTTTTAATAGGTAAAAGGTATGTGTAATTAAGCACATACCAAAATCCCCCATACTAAACTATTGTCGTGTCCTCACGCAATGCCATAAGTAAATGTAACATTCCGTATTTTCAAGCCATTTACAATACTATTTAATTTCACTATTTATTTATTTAATTTTTTTTTCTCGTACGCGTTCGCTTTTAATTTTAATCATTAAGCTAAATCGCGTAAACTGAAAATGATCATACAATGTGAACAGGCATTAAACAATTAAAAGTTTATATCTAACAAGTGTTATATGATTATTTAGAGGATAATTATTAACTTTGTTCATTTTATTTTTATTAACTACGTAAAATGCTTACGTTTCGTAATAAAACGCGTTTCGGCATTCCCGGAAGTTCTAAAACCTAACTACGCCTAAACAAATACCCACGATTATACCCAATACCCAAAATAACAAATATAACATCACATATTAACACATAAATGCCACGAAAATTGAGGATGAGGACCAAGACTTTTCAAAGTTTAAATCTTTTAAAATAATATCTAGATTTATAAAGATATTTATGAAATAAATTTCTTAACCTTTTACCAACTGCACGTGTTTAACCTAAACTAGGGTTAGAAAAGGTACCATGGTTAGGTTAAATAAGATATTTTTCTTCCTATATATGCATGCATTCATAAGAATAAAGTTTTTACTTACACTTTTACTTACATAAATTTCATAAAAACTCTCTTCCTTTTCCTCTCCTATCACACGGCTAATAAGATCACATAATTTCAATCCATTACGGAAATTTTTTCTACATTAATGGTGCACACTTAATGCTTGTGTGGTAACTGTTATTATAAGAAAACTCAATCAATGGAAGATGAGTATCCCAAACAAGATATAGGAAATGACCAGGGTTAGATGATTGACACCAAACCTAATCTAGGGTTATAAGCTTGAAAGCTTGGATTTAAGTCTAAACACGGGTTTAGCATTCATTTTACATCCTATACATCATCACTAAGGTCTTTCTAAATCCTTCATACTTTTAATTGTTGTGATTTTATGTGTTATATGTTATTTACGGCTAAATCACCACTAATGACTTTTAAATGTGTAAAATGGGTTTTTATTTGAGTTTATCAATTTATACACTTATTCTTATGTCATATGGTCCTATATACCATGGAAAAGTAAAAATAAAAGTATGTTAACCTATGGATTAAGTATAAACATGTTTAGGTTAAATTAGGGTTTTATAATGTTTCTTAATCTTCACATGTGAAAATAATGAAAGTAAAAGGGTTAAACTTGTTACAATGAATTTACAAGGACTAGGGATGATATTGGACTTTATTATAAGTACCACATATGTAATATATTTTTAGAGTAAACTTACTAAACTATTAATAATAAAACAAGTTTTAAACCACTTTTTGGAAATAAATATTCTTAGGGCTTGGTATGTGCTTAAATACACATCCTTTACCTTTAATACGAGCTGAAATAACCAAAAACGGACTTTAAATGCAAAGATACGCTTGTTTTGCTATATGTATTGTGCAGGAACGGATTAACCAAGAAAGGAGAAAAAACAAGCCAAAACAACAAAACGACTCGGAATGGAAAAGCTGTGAAGGACAAAAGCCAAATCAAGCCAAAGACCAGAAAGGTCAAAGTCAAAGTCACTCAACAAAACAACAGTCAAAACCGGAGCCGTAATTGAAGAATTACTATGGTTGCAATCTCTACCCATCTGATGGGCCGGGAAAGCCAATAGTATAATTAATGAAGATTGTGAAGACCAATGGGCCCTCAATCATGACAACAGCATTTGTGTGCAATTGACAGAGGATATGAAGACTTGGAAGGCCCGATCCTAGCCCTTGAACAAGCCAATCTCAGCCATTGTACACACAAAACCCACCTGAACCTTATTGGGCCTTAAAAAGCCCAATAACACAAGCCCAATAACCAAACCCAAGCCCAATTAAGGCCCATCATACTTTTTATAAACCTCAGGGACTGAAATTGTCAATTTTGAAAATGTTTTATAAAAGAAAAGTGTTTTAAACATGAAAGGGACTGAATTTGCAATTTTCCAAAACCTTTATCTCTTTATAAAAGGCAAGGACCAAATTTGCCAATTGCTCATTCCTTCTTTAATTCTTTTTGTTAATACAAAAGGGCAGTTGTGCCATTTTTAGGAAACTAGTTTATAACTAAAAAAAAAGAAACAAAACGAAATGGAAAAGAGCTAGAAGTTGAGGGGTTCTTCTTGGGCAAATGAAACTTTTAAAAACCTGTACAGCCAATCACGGGTTTCCCTCTCTACTCTTTCCCGCCACCACCTCAAAACCCCCACCATCACATGTAGCCACTCCATCTTTTACCCAACCCATCCTTTACCCTGCTGCCATACCGTTCCACTCCACTAACACGTTAAACCCGCCACGGCTGGCACTCCCCATAATCCAAGGAAAAATCAATGGCGGATGTGAATAAAAAAGAAACACAACACAAATGGAGGGCTAGGCTTTGATAATCTGAGTCAAACCCTCTCACAACTAACACAACAGAAGAAGACAGATAAGACTTGGACTTCAATAAATTCAAGAAAACACCAATGACGACCACACACTAGTTTTTTTTAGCTTATGTTTACTTAAACTTTAATCAACTTGTAATTTCGATTTCCAGCTTTCTTTTCAAATGTATTGTACTGTTTTTAAAATTCTAATTCAAGTTTTTGAGTTGAAGTTGAGTTTCTTGTTATTTTCAATGAAATTCGTCTCTTAAATCCCTTATTAATCTAGCAAATTTGTGTTACCTTGTTTCTTTAATACCCTGCTGTCACTAACATCAGTCTATCTTAATTGTTTTTAAGTAAAATCAAGTCAAAAAGTTTTTTTACTTACTTTAAGGGGTGTTTGGCAAAGCTTTAAAATGGGTCAGTTTGGGAGTGTTATGGGTCACAAGCACTCAGCCACCTTTGGCTGAGTGTGTGTGCCTAATTGGACCAGTTTAATCACACAATTTAGTATAAAATTAAGCCTTAGTTAATCCTTAGCTTTTTGTTAGATTTTTGCAAAGAAAATTAAGCTTAAAAGCTTAAGCTGCTTAGACAGCTTAAGCAACACCATCTTTGAGCTCTTTGAAGTCACAAGAGACCCTTTTAAAAGCCATGTTTTCTGTCCCTTTTACTTTGACAAATTAAGTCAAAATTTTGGCTTTGCACTTTTTTTGAAAACCTTGACTTTTGAGACCCATTATCAGCAGCTTTAAACCAGCCCTAGACCCTCTTGTTTTGAAAATAAGCTCATTGTAGACCACTCTAAATCTGTTTGGGGTTGGTTGTGGCTAAAAAGCCCAATTGAGCTTATTTTTCATAAGCCCAAAAAGCCCCTAGCCACTGGCTGTTTTTCCCCTGGTGCTGAAACCAATATTCAGCACCTTTTAACTTGCTTATTTTATATTAAGCCACTAGTTTCTTTTGCTTTTCTTTGTAGCTTATAGGTAGCCCTTTAAGCTCCCAAGATTTTTTAGCTTATTTCCCTTTTTAGCTTAGCTTATTCTAGGATTAAAGTAGCACTTTTTCTGTTTTAAATTAAAACTGCCATTTAGCTTAAATTGTTTATCAGCTTATTTTAGGGCTTAATTTAGGTTCCCTTAGCTTATTTAGGTTTCACTTAGGTTTGTTAGCTTATTCCCTCAGTTGTAGCTTATTTTGAGCTCTTAAGCTCAAAGAAAAAGCCAATAAGCTTTTTAAGCTTATTTGGCTTTCTGTCAAAAACAGCCCACTTTTCTGGCTTATTCAGCCCACTTCAGCTTATGCACCTTTTATAGAAAATGTTCCCCATAAGCCCCTTTACAACTTTGATTCTTTAGCTTTTTGATAATAAGCACTTAGGACTTGCTTTGCATAGCGGGGTCCATCTCAGGGACCAATTGTGTAATTTTAACTTTTGTAGTTACCTCTGTTAGTCCCTGTAGTTAGATAGCCTGTTACCCCGTTTGTCCTTTTGTCCTTTCACTGTTAGTCCCTTAGGTTAACTTAGTTAGTTTATTTAATTTAATTTAATTTAGTTTTAGGTTTAATTTTAATTAGTTTAATTAATATAATTTGCTACAGTAACTTTTAGGGCTTTTTATATTTTTAGATTTCTCAACTTTTTCTTTATTTAATTTGATTTTTTCAGATTTTTTATAGTTTTATTTTCTGTCTTTTTCTATTTTCTTAATTTTAATTAGTTTTTAATCTTAGAAAATTCATAAAAAATACAAAAATTAACAAAAAAAATATTTTTCTTTTTTAATATTTTTCTTTTTATAAAATTTTACTTTAATCGGTAGTTTAAATTAAAAATAATAAAAAACTTGGTAGTGGTAATTTTGCTTAAAATTCAGTTCCGGGCCCGTTTACGAGCCCGGAATTTTCGTTTCTTACCGTTTTGTTCGTTTTTGAACTCCGTTTTTGAAAATTTTTACATTTTCTTTTAAGTTAGAATATTTTTGATTTATTAAAATTTTAAAATTAATTTTAGGACTTTATTTTTATAATTTTTAGTTTTTAGGGCTAGCGATTAAATCCCGGAAGTCGACAATGCATGTTTAGATCTTTATCATTAGTTTTAATTATTGTAGTTAATATTTTTTAGCCTAATTACGTTCCCCGTAGAATTCTTAGGATTTTTGCATTACCATTATTTATGTCACCCGAGTATGTTTAAGATTCCCATTTTCCACTGCTGATTGTTTCCCGTAATAATAATTTAGATTTTCTTTACTTAATTTTAGTTTATCTCTAGGGAGTAAAGATCAAATCATTCGTTCTCAATTCAAATCATCAAGTCATTTCGTATCGATTTACCATTCCAGCCTCGTTGGGGAATTACTACCGCAAATTCTATACTACTTCTTCGGTATCATTGACTCTGGCTGTTTTTACACTCCCTTATAAGCAGCAAGAATATATAAACAACCAAACTCAATCAAACCCCAGATGTTGCAACTCCAGACTATCCTAAAACATATCCTCCAGCAATCTAAAAACAGGAATAAAAGGACCCACACCCAAGCTTACAAGAACTTGACTGAGATAACTGGAGTTGGACAGAGCAGATATCCACACCAATCAGAGTTGGAGGGCCAAGATGTTAACCGAACTCGTTTGCACCCTCTACAATCAAGATTTGTAAATCTTAAGAGAAGGAACACATTTACAGAGCAAAATCAGCGGAATCACAAGATCAATCACCAACACACTTGATTCACTTAGTCAAGTGTATAGATGAAACCAGAATAAGAAAGCCCTAAAATTAAATTTAGGGTTTCAAAAACCCTAAAATTAATTTTCTTCAATTAACCCACAAATACACAAAATCAACACCCAATAGATCAATAACACCAAGATGAGCCTCCAAACGATTATCAGAACCCAAGAAACAGAAAACTCCCAAAATCGATCAAACCCTAATTTCACAAAACAATCAGATAAGAGCTGATACCATGTATAAATTATACAAAAGTATCAACAAACCCAACCAACCACCCCTTGGTTTACTATTGATGATAAAGAGTTTTACAATACAAGAAGAGAAACAGATAATCACAATGAGTGATTCCAGAGATTGAAATAAGACTAACGATCAAAACAGTTGATCAACAAGAAACAAAGATTATGGAAACTTTGAGAGAGAGAGGTTGAAGACGATATAAGCTGATGATCCAAAACCCTAGCTCCAATCTTCTCTTTATATAGGCAGCTAGGGAATCCCAACTTGACACAATCAACCCCTGCAATTATAAGAAATAGACAAACACAGCTAAACACTTTGGTTAATGTTAGAAAGAATAGGGAATTGGCAGAACTAGTCCCTGAACCTTTTGAACAGGAAAATTGATATTAACACGTCTCATATTAAGTGTTCACTTTCACAATGCATAAGTTTTAAGAAATCCCACCGATCACATTCTCTACCAATTAAATATCATATATATCTAGTAAAGTTCACTTTCATTGTTAAAATAGAAAGAGCGGACACTTATTATGAGATATGCCAAATAACAATGTAAATATTTAACGTGAAACGAGAGTAATATATCTTTCATGAAGTCTAGATATTAAGAACAACAAATATTCTTTATTTATTAACAGAAGATTTTTCATATAGTTAAGATATTCAGCTTGGGTAGAGTTTAACGGACTCAAGCTCGCCCGGCACTCCTTCGCGTTTACATTTATTTTAAATTTTTATAAATAGCAATAGTCTTTCTACGTGGTCTGGTTAAATTGCACAGGTCGTCACAACTTTATAGGTGCATGTGTAGTCTTTGTAGGAAAATTTGGTATGTAATTATCGTTCCTAGCATGAGAACTTCAAAACAAAGAATATACTTACACTTCTGAAATATTAAAGACTGCATTTGTAAATTAACCAAACAAGAATGCCTGTCTTTGCAATTCACAGGCTAAAGGGAGTGGTATGCAGTTAATCACCATTTAGAGCATGGGGTATAATGGCTAAATGGCCCTACCGGGTGCCACATCAGCGCCACCTCATTTCAACACAACAACTCAAAATACCCCCTCACTCATAACACACCATATTTAGCCACTTGGGTCCCACCACTCACCAATTTATTTATTTTTCTCAATTTTTCACACAAACTAAATTTATTTTATTTAAATAAAAATACATTTTTACAATACGGAAAGAAAAGTACAATACGAAATTTTAAAAAAATACGAAATATTAAAAACAATACGGTAATTTAAACTATTTTTTTAGTAAGAATGTTGTTTTGCACAAAACATGCTCAATCAAATTTCGTTGAAGCTTTGCATGTGTTTGTTTATCACGAAGTTCTTTTGCTTGTTTCCGTTGCACTTCACAACGTTCGATCCATGTCCGTGCCAGATTTACTCGGGGGGCTGGTATGTGCTTAATTACACATACCTTTTACCCCTTGAAACAACGAGGTTTAAAGACCAAAACGGACTTAAATGCCCAAATATTCGCTGTTTTGCTAATTGCTATTTGCAGGACGGATAACTAAGAAAAGGCGAAAACAAAGCCAAAACAACAAAACCCGGACTCGGAATGGAAAAGACTGTGAAAGACAAAGCCAAATCGAAGCCGGAAAAAGTCAATCATGTCAAAAAAGTCAACAGCATAGTCAACTGGTCAAAGCGCACCTGAGTCAAACCCCGAAGCCAAAAGTCAAACAATCAAGAAATATAGAGTTGGTAAAGGTGTTTGAAATTGCCAAATCCCTTAAACATATTTTTATAAGAGAAAGAATGGGAACATGGAAAGACAATGGGCCAATTGCCTTCTTTTCGTCAAAGATACACTACGAGGACACTTTAAAACTTGCCAAAGAGCCTACTAACTTATATACTCAACAAGGACCGACGGTGCAAAAGGAATTATTATAACCTTTGGGGAACTGTGAAATTGCCACGTCCCCAATAGGTTTAACCACAAGGACCAATAATTCAAAGTGACTATTAACTTCAAGGACCAACATGTCAATCTCCCTATTAGTAACACCCTGTCACCCCCAACCTTTATAAACAAATTTTCCTGCCATTTTTGAAACCCAAAAACCCAGGACCAAACTCACGGGTTTACCTCACCCCTATTACCCTGGTAACCCATTTCCACCCCATATGGTCAAACCTCTCCCCCCTCCTCCACTTAAAAAACCCTAATCCCATTTGGCAGAATTCCCTTAATCACCAAAGCCTAATCCTACGGCTTATGATTGGTAAGGATTGAAGGGTCAAGGATTGCTTTCTCACAACAAACACAGAAGCAGCCTATAAAAGAAACAGAAGACAGAAGTTTTAGAGTAGTTTTTTTATTTTTTTTCAGTTTGTAACTTTTTTTCCTTATTTTTCAAGCATTTTCCTTTAAGTTTTAAGTATTCGCCTTTAATACTTGTACTTGGTTATTTAACTTGTTACTTAATCATTTTCAGCAATATTAATTCAAGTGTTCATTGGTGTTTCCTAGTGTTTTTTTTGATTTCAATTCACGCATTTTTACTCATATTAGATCTCTATAAGCTCTTTGAGCTTTATTCTTGTTATATATTGCTCAATTTAGTTTAAAACTTGTTTATAAAGCTATTATAATACTGTTTTCTGTTCATCTGTAGTTCATAATTGTATCTATTTGATTTCTTGTTTGGTATGCATATGGGTGTAATAAGCTAAAAAAGCTTATTGAGCTTATAGCTCAAGTTTAGAGGGCTAGGAAGCCACTTAGGTGTATGGTTTTTATGCCCTCATCAGATAGTTGGCTTGGTTCTGAGACTCCTTTTCTGGTTTATTTTCATGTATTTTTTATTTTGTCATAAATTTGCTTAATTCTTTAGCTTATTGTTTTAGACTTTATTTTGTTAAATTCTTGTTCACACTGTTTTGAAATAGTTTAAAGTTTTGAAATGTTCTTAAGCTTGACTATTAGTTAGATCAACAGATTCAATTTAAAACTTTCTTTCACGATCTTAAAAAGCTTGGATAAGAAAGTGGCTGATTTTATTAACTAAGCTTAGGATTTTTAAGTTTTAAATAGATTAAAGTAGTTGAGTCATAAGATCATGAGTAGATATATGGTTTAGATAATTTTAGTGTTAAAATAGATTTTAATTTACTATAAGTTTGGACAGCTCAAGGTTAAAGGATTGTGTTTATGGGTTTAAGCCTTAGTTGTCCTTTAAAGTCAAACAATTCTTCAAAACGTCTTTAATTAAGTGAGTTTAATGTCTCATTGTACCAAGTTAAACAGCTTTTAAAAGTTAGTCGTGAATTTATTAGTACGAGTTTTAAAAAGTTTGTTTAGGCACCAGGGCAGTCTTAAGAGTTAAGTGCTCTTAGATTTAAGAGGCTTTTGGCTTTTTAAGAGTTCTATTGTTATAATGTACCTTTGTGTACATGATATGAGTTTAGTACATGCATTCTTAAAAGGGAGTTTAGCCTGCATTCTTGTGTCGCACGTGGATACCAATTGCAATCTGCAACAACTTTTAGACTGATGTGGCTGATTCCCAATTTTAAGTCTTTTGTAAGTTCTTAAAAGTAGAGAATAGCATCATTAGTTAAGTTTACCTAATTTGTATTCCTATGAGCTGTTTAAAAGTCATCATTTAGATTTCTCTTTCCAAGCTCTATGCTAGAGCTTAAATTTTCCTTTCAAATGTAGCTTAAGCTAGTTAGTTAAGATACTAGTTCATCACTTTTAGACTCTTTAAGTTTTAGTTGTCCTTATCAAATTCCTTTTATCTAGGTTAGATACATATCAATAGGTTAGCTTATTTCATAAAAACTCAGCTTCCAAGATTTAGAAATTAGTTGATTAGCTTATTAGAAAAAGCTTAATCTCAGTGATAAGCTAAAACTTGCACTTTTCATTAGAAAGTTTCTTGTTATTCTTGTTACTCTCAGCTTATTTCTTTTCAAAAACATTAAGCTCACATCTTAAGCTTTACATAGCTTCTTTCGTTTTCTCAGTTTCAACTAGAGAAATAAGCTAGGAATAAGCAAAAATCTAAAAAAGTTAGGGAAAACCTTTGTTTCTGTAACAGATTTGAAAAAGCTAATTTTCTAGCTTATCTAGTTGTTAAAAGTTCAAGTTGCTTTTATTAAAGTTGTTTAGAATAAGCTCCTTAATAAGTTTGTAGTTTTAAGTTTTTACTGAATCTCACTTTTTAATAAGCCAAAAATAAGCCAAGTCGCGAGGTCTGTTTGGTACTTTCCCCATAGTTCAAGGTTAACTGTTTTCATTAAAGTGTAAATTTCAACAAGTTAGGCCGCCTACCCTTTACTTTCCTCTTTTACAATTTCTACCCTAGACTTTTAGGAAAAATAAAAAAGGGGGAAAGACAAGAGGTCCGGGTGGCAAGAGCTCGCGAACCCGTGACCTCTCGATACAAACCCCCTTTTAACACCACTCACACCGCTGCGCCCTTGGGTCTTTTTCGTTAAAGACTCAAGGGCCTTGTTACTTATACATATTTTGGCCAAATAAGCTTATAAGCTGTAAAAAAAAAGCTTTTCGGGGATTATTTCTTAAGCTGCTTTTATGTTTCTCATTTTTCGTAGGATTGTCCTAGTGTAATGTTTTTTAGTAAATTTTTCAGGGGAATTTTTCGAAGGTCATTTATATTTTTTTATAATTTAATATTTGTTAAACGACTTAATTAATTCATAAAAAAATACAAAAATTATCAAAATAAATATTTTGCTTGTTTAGAAATTTTTTATTTTGTCCTATAGTTTGTAAAAAAAATACAAAAAATTTCGTTATTTATAGGGTCATTTTTACCAACTTTTCCTTTGTTAAAGATACGGTCCGGGTGCGGGATTTTGTTCTTAGACTCGTTTTTGGGTCAAAAGAACTCCGTTTTACCGGTCTGTATTTTTTATTTTAGTTATTTGTCCCTAGAGTAGTTTTAGAAGTGAAAAATTCTTCGTAGGTTATTTTTTTAATGATTTTAGGTTTTTTCCCCCTTTTCGTCGGATTGTGGGATCTCGTTTTATAGTTTATATCGTAATTTCTAGTTTTTCTTATAGTTTTTATTTGTATTGTTTAATTTGACTTTTCCACACTCCCCAAATCAATTCTCTCCTTCAAAACTCAAATTCTGCGACTGTAATCGTTTTTCCAGTCCAAGCCTCGTTGGGGAAATAAACGGATCCCGGGGAACATTCTTAGTACTATTCTCGGTTATCATTGATATTGTTGATTTTTAGCACTAATATATATGTTATATTTTATTATATATTATATATATATATATAGTGTTAATATCCTGCAATCAATTTTTTGGCTGCGTCTGCGGGGCGGATGTTCTTGAATCCGAATTTCGGTTACGTTTTGAGCAATTGTGTTTGAAGTCTAGTAATATTTTCTTTTATTATAAAAATATATAAAAAAAGTTACAAAAGATTTTTCATTTCTTTTGTATAATTACTGCCATAAAAACCAAGATAAAAACCAAAAAAAAACATAAAAACATTGTCCATAAAAAAAAGAGAAATAAATTCACCAAATTGGTTTTAAAATACCAAAATATAATATTCTCAACCTGAAGGTATTATCATAAAAATTCCGGTGAACTTGTTGGTTCCCAACTCGAACAACCCCCCAAGATTTAAAACCTGCCTTTTGTGTCTCTTACAAGAACGGACTCACCTTGAAAGGTTAAACAACTATAAAGTGGGATATGGAGGGTTGTTCCTAGGAAACTACGACCCGAAGGAGAAATAAGCTTCGCGACTTATCTACTCCTCCGACCTCACCTGTGGTGGTTTATTTTTGGAGTACCTGTGATGTATGTTAAGATTATTTGGTTTAAGTTGTCTTATCTCGTTTTGTCCGTTTGTAAAATAAGTTGTTTAAAAAATTCGAAAAAAACCAAAAATAACTTCTTTTTCTTCGTATCAATTAATTCTTTTCTTATCCATCTTCATGTTTAATTGTTATGACGTCATTCGATTATGTTTGAATCCAATCTTACGCCATTAAAGAATGCTCGTCTTGTGGAAGTTTTTACACTTCAAACTGCTTGGTTTTTTATTGTTCGTAAAAGGAGTCTTGAAGACAAGGATTCTTGTTCCTAAACCCCCTCGAAAATTGTGCTAGCATAGGTGTGACAAAGTGTGGAACCCCGGTTGATGGTCCGTATTGTCAAGGATGTGCTCTTTTACGAAAGGAATTTATGGAAGGTTTGTTTACAAACTGTGTGGAAAATGAATTTTTCAAAGACTTCCAAGACACTTCCAAGTCATCCGATGACAATACCAACGTTGTTAATGCTCCCCAAGAGCCAATCGTTGTCAATCAGGACCCCGGTGAAAATTCCTCACCAAGTCCTCTACACATTGACCATTGTTGTCACGAGTGCGGTGATTCGTTAGATGGAATCTTTTGTCGACAATGCACGTGTAAGTCTTGTGGGAAAGGTGCTCATTACGGGTATAATTGTCCTCCGAAAGTTCCGATTATCACTAATCCGGAACCATGCAACACTCAAACCACTAGTGAGCCCCTGCCCTTCAAACATGGCGCAAAGTTTTGCAACATCAATGTCTATTTTGTACATTGCCAAAATGTGGTTGTAATGAATACAATGGAGTTTGTTTTTTTTTGTAAGGTTGAAACTTGGAACACAAATCAATGTTTCAATTTCCGTACTCTTCTAACGATTCTCCAAGTGTTGCAAACCATCCTCCACAATCCCAATACGGTGCCTTACTCTCGATGAAGTTATGTGGGACGATTCTAATTACGGTTAAGATTGTCACTCAAGGTCCCGTTTTGTCTACCATCAGGACCCATGTTTCAATCAAAATTTGATATTTTCCATAAACTCACAGAGTTTTCCACAACTATTATCTTTGTTGTGAAAATTACGGCGGGGGTCTCATGAAACCTTTTCCTAATGTCAACCAATGAATGAAGACTTATAAGAGCAAAGTTCTGGCTATGATTTCAAAAATTCTTTTGGTTTTGAACAAGTTCAACCCCCGCAACTTATACCGTCAAATCATCCCAATCTTCAATTCCCAAATGAGTTTCAATTCTCAAGAAATAAGCTTATGGAATAATTGACAAAAACCTTAGTGATTTGGGTTGGTAAGCCATTACCAAAGAGGAAGAAGGAAAAGCGAATCGCGTGAAGATACAAACCGGCACAAAGATTCGATCTTGGAAGATTCCCATTTGCTACGATGATGACGAAGACAATACCATTGCAATCACACCGTCTTTCACCAATCAGAGGAACCTGATAATCTCTTGTTCGATGATCAAGTTTTACCTCTAAATTTTCTAAAAGATCGATTCATCTAAGAGGTAATCTACTCCATCTTCCGAAGTTGTGATCAAGTCTACCTCCACATTTTCTAATCTTTTCTTGGAGGAGACTAACACCTTTGATAATTCTATTCCCGAATCTGAAACTTTTCGCTTTAATCTAGAAGAGATTAGTAGTGGCAGTCCTACTACTCGTTCTGATTTATCTCACTTTCGATTATAAAGGCCTTTCTAAGTTTGATAACGATCATTTTAAAGAGAAGAAGTATGTGGCGCCTCCAGTTATCATTAATCTGATGATTTTTATCAATATGATCGTTTATCTTTTGATCTTTCGATTACGATCAATTTCCTCCTGACGATAGGAAGTGACGTAAATCATGAGGGAGTTCGCCGTGAACCACACTCACAGCATGCTCTTTCGAATCTTGAATGTTTCTAAATTTAAATGAGCTCGATCCGGGAGATTTGACTTTTCTATTTGACCCAAGGATTCGTTGAATGTGTCTCAAACTATGGTGAATGTTACCATTTGAGGATGACCATTCTTCTCTCTTCGCTTATGTTTTATGGATCTTTATTGCTTTTCTAACGTATCCTTTGTCCTCCATATTCTTCTCTCCACCAGATGAAGATGCCAATTTTTGATTCCCGGCATATTCAAATTTATCATTCTTTTTATGCTGGATTGTATCTCAACGGAGTGAACTTCATAATCATTGTTTTATCACAAAAAGCTTGAATTGAAAGGTCCGTATGGATGATTTTATCTTTCCACTTGCTCCCCCCATGGACAATGAATTCGGAGGGGGTCGAGTCGAGCTTTTTGTGATTCTGGTATCAAAAAACAAGGCGCTTCGTGGGTGGCAACCCATGCTTATCCAGTCTATCTTCTTTCTTTATGCTAATAAGTGTTTTGTGTTGTGATGAGGCTAGTTTTTTTTCCATTACCCGTGTTTTGTCCATGTTTTGTGTGCTTTGTGTTGTATGATGCACGTGTACATGATTCTTCAAAATCATGTTATGCAATATGATGCACGTGTACATGATTCTTCGTAGTTGTCTGTACCCAGATGCCAAAGCACGCGCTGGTTGAGCTATTATTGCAAGACCTTGAGGAACCAAAGCTCTTTCAACGTCTTTTCGTGAACTTTCTTGACGACAATAAATACGGGCTTTTTCGCTCGTCTCGCGCAACCGTAAATGATTTGACAAAAGTTGCCCACTATGGGTATATCCCGTCAGCTAGGTAGTAACCTTTTTCAAAAGTAACTCCGTTCACTTCAAACGGAACAACCGAGGCGATGTCATCAAGAAGGTCTTCAAATAACGGAGAATGATTTAAAACTGTTAGATCGTTATTCGCACCTGCTACCCCAAAAAATGCATGCCAAATCCACAAATCGTATGACGCAACGGCTTCAAGCATTATAGTTGGGTATTTTTTATCACCCCTGCCAAATTGCTCGTGCCATGCTTTAGGACAATTAATCCATTCCCAATGCATACAATCAATGCTACCAAGCATACCCGGTAACCCATGAATTCTATTATGTGCGTCATATAATTTTCGAACATCATTCACGTCGGGTTTTCTTAAAAACTCAGGCGTAAACAAATCAATAATGCACATATTAAAATAATCTAAACAATCGTGTGCACAATGTTCCCCCATTTGTAAGTATTCATCTAATGCATCAGGTAATGTGCCGTATGCCAATTGACGTATGGCGGATGTGCATTTCATAATCACACTAAAACCCATTAGACCCGTACAATCGGGTCGAACAACAAAAAAATCAAAATGAGCAGGTAAAGGATAATGTGTTTCAATATATTTTTTAATACCTTGGACTATTTCTAAAAATAGTGAACGGTTCATACGATATCGACGTCTAAAATAGTAGTCCGGATATTTTGGGGATGGACCAAAATAATCGGCCAACAGCCGTGCTTCAGCAACATCCCGTTCACGATTTATCGCTTTACGACTACGGCGTGAACTTTCACCCTTGTTAAGTTGCATAAACAACCGCACGTGAGACCCCGCTGCCCAAGATCCTCACGTGCAAGTGTGTGTCGAATAAGAGTGTGCTTATATTGCAGACTAGATTTGGAGTATGTCTCTCATTATTCTTCTCTCGTCTGTATGAGAGCTGCGAGAGCGAGGAGATGAAAGTTAGAAGTGGATTCGAAAAACGATGAATCATCTAGGACTGAGTTGCTGAATGTTAAAGTATAATATGAGACGTATATCAAAAAAAGGGTAAAAGTATTCCTAGATGCACGATGATATGATATGAGTATCATAAGATGAGAAGATAGAGATATAAGTGATCAATACTATCCGGGAGATGAAGAATAGCCCTTCAATTTAATTCTCTAGTGCAATCTTGGTAATTATGTAAATGGCTATTTTGGTAATTTTATGCATTAAGTTATAAAATAATCAAATTTGCCAAATACTAAAAAAATTGATTATCTCATTATTGCAATATCAAACAGCATAATCAAATCCAAACACTATATTTTATAATCACGTTTTCTAAATGCTGATTATCTGATTATCCGTTTACAAAACACATAATCTATTTTAAATAAGCAATCTCAAACACCCCCTAAAGGGAGTGGTATGCAGTTAATCACCATTTACATCAGTGTCATATCAACTTTCTCTCTCTTCTCACTTTCACTTACTCACACTTACGTTTCACCTGTTTTGGTCACCACTCACTCATATTTTATTCATAAACTAAAAACGTAAATATCAACGTAAACATAAACTTACAAAATTAAAAACGTAAAATGTATGAAATTAATAACTTTTATTCTAACACTATAAGTGTACGAAATAAAAAAACCTAAAACATGATTCGAACCATTACATTGTTCTGTAATGATTAATCATTTCTTCCTTCTCAGCAATGCGTTCCTGGCCGCCACCAAGTTGCATGAGTTTGTTATATCGGCATGGGTCGCCCTTTCCGAAGTATTGAAATCGTACTTGATGAGGGGATGATCAGGCAGCGACTTCACCCTCAACATTTCCAAACCACGGCAATGCATTTGATCCATGTACCGATTCAACTCAAACAACAAATTGTTCATCAATTCGACATCAACTACAAGTTCTTGACGTAGTCGCCTAATGGTAGTTCGTCTCGCATCGTTTGGTTCAGCAGCCATTCGGCAGTTATTTTGAGTTTTGAAGAATGTGTGAAAATGAGATGTTATTTGAGAGAGTTTAAAATAATGTCTGTGAAATTGATGTTATTTTGAGTTTTAAAGGTGATATGTATAGTGAAAGTAGGAGATAAATTTAAAAAAAATGATGAATTTCATATATCACTCTATTTTTATAATTAATTTCATATATACTCAAAGTGCAAGTATTGAATGCATAATGTACAATGTTTTTAATGTATGTTTGAGTATTTTTGAAATTTCTAACTAAAAGTAAAGGAGATATGAAATTCCCTTAAAAAAAATTACCACTCACGCATAATGAGTGGTTGCTGGTCATTTTTTCCAAGACTCACGCGTTAGTGAGTTGGTGAGTTTTGGGAGTTCACCCGTGAGTTATTCACCACACTCACTACGTCCACTTCGCATAGCCTAAATCTCGTTCTTATTACCAAAAGTTTACGGACAAAACCCTCATTTGCAATCATTTATTTAACTGAAGAAAAATTCTTGGTTATCTTTATTATTCTTACTTGAAAAAACAACATTCATTTTAAACGATTTATACACTGTTTTGTTGGTATTGCGTTTATTAGCATTCTAACTTTGTATCAGGTTTGATCAAGCAAACCTCTTTTTACTACCTACTTGTACTAACAAAACAACCTCACCCAGTAATTCGAAATGAGTTAAATGACCCATTTAAAAGTAAGAAATACTTTAAACCCCTCTAAAAAGGCTGATTTACATATCCATTTATATTTTTATTCCAACTTAATATCAAAGCCTTTCATAAGATAGTTACCAGGCAAATGCCCCCTAAAGTCTAAATAGTATTAATTTGATTTGAGTAACTTTATTTGAGCATGTAAGCCTTTCATATTTACATAAAACTAACCATATAATGAAATGTTTAAACCAAACTTTTAAAGAGCTAAATTCAAAACATTTCCCTACATGTTTAGAACTAATATTTAAAGATATATTAACTATTCAAAAGCAATGTTAAATATAATAGAAATGAAAATCTAAAAAAGATGTATGTCCAAAAACCAATCATATTTAAAGTAAAGTAATGCGCTTGAACACACAAAAAACCATCAAGAGTATCTTATGTTCACTCAATATTGTTTTAAATAATAGTAATGATTAAAATCATTTGCAAACGATGTATGAAATCATACTGCTATTTAATTTTTGGACACAAGATTTATTTAAAATCATACCACCACGTGAACAAGAAAAACAAAAAGAGAACCTGATAATACTTTTACCATAAGATCTAACAAATATTAAAATATCAGAAGTCCATAAAACCATAAACAATCCATGATAAAATCATAAAAAGATGCCAAACAAAATAACATAAGTAATGTAAAAAACCAAATAGTAAAAAACTAAAGTTTACTAGAAGTTGATATATAAGGTTACTACACCATGCTTAATTATATTAAAATACCAATTCTACCCCCTAATCTCCCTATCTACTTGACACCAAAACATGTTGCAAAACCAAAATAGAGGGGTTACAAAAGGTGATATCATGTGTCCACTTTAGTTATTTCACTAGTCTTGATTCATCTTCTTAATATAACTTCTTCAAGGCTTCCTAGAACTTGAGCAACCATGATTGTTGGTGGTAGTGAGGTTGAGGTCAGTGTGTGAGTTTGGTGCATGATTGTTGACATTTTGATCACCCATTGTTAGCCTCTTCTTGAGTTGTGAAAGCAACTTTTGATTTTCTTGGTTTAGAAGTTGTGCCTTCTTCCTTAGCTTCTCATTTTCTTGCATTATCAAGCAGTTTTCCAGTGCGCTCTCCAATAGATTTTATCTCTCATCCTTAATGGGTCTTTAGGATTAAAGAATTTGTCGTCCTTACCAATCTCATGTAACGCTACTTATGAACGGGGTTTCGTGGACTTTGATTGTAGTTACATTAGGGGGAATTGTGGGTTCTCTTAGATATTTCCTCTGTGATAAATCGAAAGAGGCATTCGCGAAAATGTGGGAGTTAGCTCTTGGTTTTTCTCGGAATTCGCCTAAGCTTTTTATTCGATATCAATCTGATGTTTCGCATTGTTGTGGCGTAGAATTGAAATTGAAGGTGTTCCTATTGATACTATGGACTTTGAACACTTTCAAAGAATTTGTCACCGGGTGGGTTAGGGGGCAAACATAATCGACACTAATGACTCTGATGGGGAATGTCTTCCACCGAAACCGATTTAGGTTTGTTCACTAAGTCCATCTCAAATATTTATGAAAAACTTCAAGTTCATTTTCCGTGGAAAAGTGTATTGGATTCGTGCTAGGGAGAAGGTGTCCAGGTTGGACCCTTGACCTGGTGGTAGGACTGGATGAGGACGGAATTTTTATCTGATGTACGATTCATTAGAAGAAGGAATGAAGAACCTTGAATCTGAGATGATTTTTGTAGCAACGCGATCGAAGTTCCAGATAAGTTTTTGATACAATGAAGGTGGTTCAAAAAAGAATTCATCTTGTGGATCCTTTTTGGGCTATACCCTTGCTAACAAAAGTCAAAGGATTAAAAACATAAGGAGAGTGGTACATTATTCTAGTCCCAAATTCCCACGGGTTTGACACCCTAATTAACGACAATGATGATACAGGGAGAATAACGAATCTGTTAATGACTTTGAAGAGTGAGAATCGAACGAAGACGATGGAGGATTCTAACATCCAACCTCAAGAAACATGTAGATGAATCCGCAAGTTGCCCCCCCATCGGTCGTTTAATGAAATAGTTGGCACGAGTTTCAGGGGGTCATTTATGTGTCTTATGGTAGGAAGTTGTGAAAAGTTGGCCAAACAATGGGCTATAACATGGTGGGTTCTGTGGCTCGTATTGGTGATTAACAATCTGTCCGATTTCATGAATCTCAAGGAGCGTCGATTGTAGATCGATGAATTTTTTGTCCTTTAATATACAAGGCTCGCTCAAAAGGCCAAAAAGATTGGGCAAAAGGAGTTATGTATGAAGAATAAGGTGAATTATCTAGCGATGTCAAGAAACATAAGATGTAGGATTGATCTTTTCCTTGTTTCGTCCTGCGGTTGTTTGGAGGTAATTCGACGTTTTGAGCCATTTATAGTAATTTCGGATAGGCAAATTCCAGGTGGAATCTTGTGTGTTTGGAAAATCCCAACATTTTTTTTGTAAAAAAAGCTTCACCTATTTTCGGATTTTTTTTTTATCAATTATTAGGCGAGTGTTTGTTTTATTGAACGGTATTTGACCTCCTGATTATTGCGGTCTACTGCTCCTATGTTTCATCTTCTCGCGTGAATCTATTGATAAACGTATGCTTTGGGACTACTTGGCGCATGTATTAATCAGTGGCAAGGACTGTGACTTCTACTTTCGATTTAGCTTGGGTCTTAGGATGTTTATCGGTTATACGTGTATCGAGGTTGTGATTATGGGAGGACTTCAATGAGGTGGTTGGTTCGCGTCAAATCAGACAGGTTTGTACTAATGTTATGTTCTTGGGAGAATATTTGTAATTCTTTTATTATAGGGTCTTGAAGAATGTTCTCTTGGAGGTAGGCTTTCATTGGTGGCATAAGTCTGCGACCAAAAATGAGCAAAGTTGGACTGATTTTTTGTATCTAACAATTTGCTAAATATTTTCCCTCACTTTAGCAAGGCCCGGCATCACTTTTGGACGTATTCTTCATCGATCACAGTGACGATTCTTCTTCGAGAGTCGGCCCATGATTATGGTCCGGTTCCCTTCCTATTCTTTCACCATTGGATTCATCTTAAAACGGCTGTTTGGGGCTGTGGCACAGACAAATCCCCGGGCCCCGACGGGTTTTCTTTTGGCTTTTATCGGTATTTTTGGCCTGTTATTGAGCACGATGTTTATTATGGCTGTAAATCATATTTTCATTCCATGGAGATAATTCCTCCTGGTTGTAACTCATCCATTTATAGGCTTTGATCCCAAAAGTTCGGACCTAACTTGGGCAAAGGACCTTTAGATACACTATTAGCATAATTGGATTATTCTAGTAGTACTACAAGTCATTGCCCAGATTTTGTCTAACAGGCTTGTTAATGTTTTGGGGGGACATTGTTAATGAAGTGCAATCTCATTTATCGCTGAAAGACAAAGTTAGACTCAGGTCCGTTATTCTTAATGAGAGTTCCTTCCTTGGTGTGTACCTAAAAAGAAGAAGAAAAACTCTAATTTTTAAGTCGATTTTGAAAGGCCTTCGATCTCGATTAGATGGGATTTTTTAGATGATGTTTTAAAAGAGTTCGGTTTCAGTGTAAATGGCGTAATGGATTCAAAGTTCGCCTATACTTATTCTAAGGGTTCTAATCTTGACATATGGATGTTACGTTGAGTTCCATTCTATAAGGTTTTTTTTAAAAACAAGGCTATTCATTTATCCCCCTTCTCTTTATCCTCGTGCAATGGCGAGCCTTCATTTATCTTTTCATAGGTCGTAAACGCGGGGGATTGTTTTAAAGGTTTTGTGTTAGATCAATCTTATGTCTTTTCGCATATGTTTCTATCGCGGATGATGCTATATTTTCGGTGTTGGAGTGGATATCGAGTGACGGTTTATCTCCACGATTGATTCATGTTATTTTGAAATGCTTTTTTTCATGCTTCGAGGCTTTAAGATTCAACGTGAACAAAGTAAGATACTGGGGATTAATTTGGAAAGTGTAGGTCATCAAGCGGCTTGCAAAGTAAGGTTGTCTCGGTTTAAGTGTTCTTTTGACTATCTTGGGACATCTAGAGTGGGAGGTTTTTATGACACGTGTTCAAGCATGGCCAAGAGATAGTTGGAAAAAGTGAAAGTCTCGGCTTTCCAAATGGAAATCCAAAATACTTTATCTATTGGTGGTCGTTTAACTTGTGTTGAAATCGGTTATAGGATCTATATACTGTCTTTCATCATGTCTATTTATCAAAGTTCCTTCAAAAGGGTGCTTCATTTCTTGGAGTCTATTAGAAGTATTTCTTTAATGGCTATGATTACTCCATACATAACGGGTAAGTAAGTAAAAAAAGGATTCTTGGGTTAAAAAATGAACAATTTTTGGACAGACAAAAAAAAAAAAAAAAAACAAAAAAAAAAAAAAAAAACGATGGGGGCTAGGTGTTTTAGCTTATTGCGTTTAAATAGACGGCTTGATGATTAAGTGGGTATGGAAGTTATCTCTCGCTAAAAATGGACTCTTTTGGATCTAAAGTTATTGTGGCTATTCACGGTGTGCGAAGTGGTAAAAATTTCATTTTTTTTGGAACATGCGAATCTAATGGCAAATCATGTTGGCTTTCGATTTTGAGTGAAGTTCGATCTCTCCAAAGAAAAGGTATGTAGTTTTTTATTTATCTGACTCATAAGATGGGAACGGGGAGTTCCACAAATTTTCTGGTTGGATCTTTGGAATACTAGGGGATTTTTAATGACATTTTTCCCAGATGTTTTTATACTGCGCTTGAAATCCTCAAAGGATGTTACTGTTAGTTCAAGATAGGCGACACGAGTTTGGCTCAACTTCCGTCGAAGTTCCTAGGAGTGGTATGTAGGTATTTCGAGCAAAAAATCAATTCGACAGTTGGTCGAATTGGTTGTTTGTCACTATCTTGCCTTCGGCTGACAGATGGATTGGAATCTGAAGAGTACGGGTTATATTTTCGGTGCCTCTGCTCGTTAGACGTATCGATGAGAATATGCCTTCCGAATATTGGAGATGAAACTAGATGAGTTTTAAAGTGTTTTGGTTGTCCCGATTAAAAATTCAACTTCTTGCTTGAAAAATCTCAGACCGAGCTTTACTATACCCGTTAACATTATCTGTTAGAGGTATTGACATTCGAGGATTATGTCAGTGTCCCATTTTGTGATAATACTATTGAATCGACGGACCATTTGTTCTTTAGGGTTAGTGGTTGAGTTCGGAGACATGACTAATAAGGTTTTGAAGATGGTGGAATTTGGATCACGCAAACTTGAATCATATGCAGAATGGAAGGTCATGGCTTTATTTCACAATTGTTTATGGATTTCCAAACTCAAAAAGATGTTCGAAGGACCTAGTTTGGTATTCCATTTGGTTGGTACGTTTCGGATCTTCGAAACAAGCTCCTAGTTTGAGAGATGGAAAACTTCGAAGTCGATGCTTATGATCATTAGTCATTGTAGTTTCTTTTTTATAGGTTGTTACGTATAGATCTAAAGCCTCGTTCGGATAGAACGAATGGCTCAAAAACCCCTATATTATTGTTTTGTAATCTAGCTCCTTGCTAGTTTTTGTTTTTAATAAAATCGCCGTTCCAAAAAAAAATATTCAAAAGCAATGTTAAATATAATAGAAATGAAAATCTAAAAAAGATGTATGTCCAAAAACCAATCATATTTAAAGTAAAGTAATGCACTTGAACACACAAAAAACCATCAAGAGTATCTTATGTTCACTCAATATCGTTTTAAATAATAGTAATGATTAAAATCATTTGCAAACGATGTATGAAATCATACTGCTATTTAATTTTTGGACACAAGATTTATTTAAAATCATACCACCACGTGAACAAGGAAAACAAAAAGAAAACAACCTGATAATACTTTTACCATAAGATCTAACAAATATTAAAATATCAGAAGTCCATAAAACCATAAACAATCCATGATAAAATCATAAAAAGATGCCAAACAAAATAACATAAGTAATGTAAAAAACCAAATAGTAAAAAACTAAAGTTTACTAGAAGTTGATATATAAGGTTACTACACCATGCTTAATTATATTAAAATACCAATTCTACCCCCTAATCTCCCTATTACTACCCAAAAATGTTGCAAAAACCCCACAAGGGGGTTCAAAAGGTGATATCATTGAGTCATTTGTTATTCACTGTCTTGACTTCATCTTTTTATATAATTCATTCAAGGCTTCTAGAAACTTGAGCGCAACCCATGATTTTTGGGTAGGTTGTGAGGTTGAGGTCAGTGTGTGAGTTTGGTGCATGATTGTTGACATTTTGATCACCCATTGTTAGCCTCTTCTTGAGTTGTGAAAGCAACTTTTGATTTTCTTGGTTTAGAAGTTGTGCCTTCTTCCTTAGCTTCTCATTTTCTTGCATTATCAAGCAGTTTTCCATGTACAACTTTGAATTCAATCTTTCCATCTTGTTTACAAACCTGAAAACAAACCAACAAAATATGATCAATAAACAAACTATATAAACAAAACACAGTTAAAAAAATTAAAACTTTGCATGATTTCATACAAAAAAGACTCACTAATCAAGAAAACAAGAAAAAAAACAGAGAAAAACAGGGGAAAACAGAGGAAACTAATGGTTTTTTTGACGCAAATATTTAAACTCTATATAAAAGAGTTTGATAAAATGAAAAATGGGATATGGGTTATCTTAAAATATACTCATATGTGAACAAACTTTGTTCTTTTTGCCTCAACAAACAAGGCAAGTATATTAAAGAGACATAACTAAACTTTGCACAGAGTGTATATTTTCCATGTATAAAAAAAAGTGTGTATCTTTTCAAGAAAGATTATATCACCTCTGGAAAGCTGGAAGAGAGAAAAAGGCTTTGTAAAAGAGTATAGAAACTGTGTTTTTGTGAATGTTGAGCACAGCAGAAGTGGTGGGACAAAATGAAACACATGTGGTTTATATAGTGAGAAAAGTGGGGTGGGTGGGGGTAGGGGGTGGGTATGTGATGGGTTACTCTTGCAGGAAAACTAATGATAATGAGGAAGGGAGGTGAAGAGAATAAGGCGGCTTGTATTGGAATGGATTAAATGCTGGTTCTTCTTGCACAATGATGATGATTATGAGATTTTTGGTTTCATTACGTCATGTGAATGATGGGGTCTCAAGTAGGGGTATTTTCGGTATATATTCAAGATAAAGAAGTTGATACCATTTATGTTTCAAGATGAAAAAAGAAAAACTATTGTAACTAAAAAATATCACTTCACCTAGTTATGAAAATGTCAAACAAAGTTAACCTTTCATTTGATGTCATTACTCGTTACATCTAATAAATACTTTTAGCTAAGATATGTGGTTGCCAATGCATAAAACAATTACATTTTCTAATGATAAAAAACCTTTTACGACCGAAAGTAAATAGATTAAGAAGAAAACGTAAGACCGAGTGTAATGGTAGATACTCGACCGAGTCCTCAGCCTATGTGGCATTTTTTCGACGCGTCCCACCCAATTACCACTGTCTTCTCCGACATGTCTACCCTCAAGAAAAAACAAAAGTTGATCGTATATGCAACCGAGTTGTGTTATATGTTTGTGCGTATGAGTGGGTTTATTAAATGCTTTTTGTGAGGGTATTTTTGGTGGTGTTCGTCAGTTTTCTTGTTATACTAAGTTGGTTATAAGTTGTCTTGAATAGAGAAAAATGAAATGGTAATGGAGACTTGAGGTTCGTTTGGTAGGACGTAATGAATTGTTAAATGAATGGAAAAAGCGATGTAATGGAATGAATGATGTAATGTAATAATTATACCCTTATTAATAATGTTTGGTTGGTATGATAAGACGGAATGCAATTGATAAGAAAAAGACTAAAATGCACATACTTAATAAGAAGTGTATTTAATGTGGTTAGTTAATGGTAGACTTTTATGTAATTTTGATTACATTATGATCGTAATGAAAAAAAAGGAGGAGACCCCTATGGAATGAAAATGGTAGTTTTGATGTAATGAGTCATTCATTGTAATGAATCATTACATTGTATACTTGTAAACAAACAAGATTTTTCCATTTAATCGTAATAACCGTTTTCATTCTAACTTTCATTACATCATACCAAACACTACGTTGGTCTCTTGACGGTCACCATTACACTTAGCCTAAAGTGTTACCATTACTATCGTTGGGGTCTACGGTCACACGGAATTGGTTGGCAATGGGTGATCGGAAAGGGGGGCATCTGTGTTCTCATGGGAAAGGGGAGGTTTTGGTCGTCCAGTATCACATTGTCGTAGTAACGAGGTACTTTCATGCATGATACATAAATTATGGTCTCTTCGTGCGTGGTGTTTGTTTTAGGGGGTGTTATCATGTTTGGTGTGTTAATGTGAGATGTGAAATGTTGAGGTTGTTTCGTTATGAGTTTTTTTATTTAAATGTGTCTATAAAATATATATCATTTTTAATGAAACTTATGATTATCATAAAAGTGTACCCGTAACTTGTTGATGTTGCTTTAAACTTTTACTTTGACAAGGTTTTCATATTATTTTTAGTGTTTTAAAACTCGAGTCGACTCGGTTGGTTGAATCGTGAACCGGTCAGGTGATCGGAAGCCGATTTTAGCTGAAAAATCCGGTTAAATCGTCGGTTAAACCGGTTGAATCGTGACCTGATGGCTTGGTCGGGTCAATTAAAAAAGCAGGTTTTTAAAACATTGATTATTTCCGCTAACAATGTTGAAAAGTAAATATGCATTCTAACCTTAAAGATTTATTTTTGTTTTTTGAAATTTGTATTCGATTAAAAACAAAAATGCTAGGAGATACGCAATGATGGTTTTGGATTGTTGCAACGACGGAGCCCTTTGCCCCCCATCATCACCTCTTCCCTTCATCATCCATTTTTATTCTTTTTCTGGATAATGCTATTTGTTTTAATTATTATTCATCTTCACGATATTTCCTATATTCCTTTTTTGCTTTATTTGGTATGCTTAAATCTATTGATATAGCTTTGTAACAGATTATTGCAAGGATTTATTTACAAGTTTACTTTTTTTATTAACGCCTTTGAACAACCATGGTTAGTTTAGAAAATATTATGATTTTTCTAATAGTGGTAATGAAGTTTTTTGTATTACACACACCTAACAACATCCTAAATACACATGTATTTCATGAGAGAAATCAAGTTCATCTTCTCCGTATTACACACAAAACCTTAATTGTAAGTATTGTGTTGTTTAAAAAAAAGCTTAAATGACTTAATATGAAAAAAACTGAATTAATTAAGTCATATGTAAATTGTTTGTTAATGACCTAATTTAAAAAAATGACTTAAAATATAAAGTGATAAAACTAAGAGGGTCCACATTAAGTCATCTGTTAACTAAATAAACTTAATGATAAAATTAAACAAACAGACCCTTACTATAAAGTGATATCGAGGTCTTACCACTTAATGGAAACCAAATATACGTGCTACACGTGCTATACGTAAACACATACAATATGATCTTAATAGTAAACGAAAAGACCATATTTAACAAGTACAAAACACATAAAGAAACATAAAAGCATATTATATATATATGAATCATTAAAAAGGATAATACAGATCATTTAATATTTTTAAAAGGTGAAACTGATAGAAAGTTGTAGTGATTATTATGCATAATTAATAATAGAATGATTAGGATGATTAAATAGAGACCATAACCATTTGCCTGGTAATAAATTAACAAACATCAATGGTTTTCCTACGAATTTCAAAAGTCACGGCTCGACGTAAAGCTTTTGTATCTCATAATTGTGGTAGCACTAATGAGTACAGGTACATTTCTCAATAACTTTTTTAAATATTCGTAATAAAACCTAAAAACTTAAATCTTTAATGATTTTTTATTTTCCTTGAGCGTTTAGATAAAAAGAAAATGTATAAAAATTACAAGAGACCATTGACTAAAATGACATGTAAGCTCTTTGAAGCTTAGGTCGTACAAGGGCGTGATTAACTTGTCATTTCAAAAAATTTGGTATAAGTGTTAAGGCTTATGTTATATGTACCCCCCTGAAACACCATTTGTACCCCCTTCCTGGTTTTTTTGCGTTTTTTTTTGTATTTTTTTTTTTTGTATTTTTATAATTTTGTATATGTTATAAAACTGTGACACGGAAAAAACGAAACGAAAAATATAAAGTTTAACAGGTCAAAAGTATGAAACTGTCAAAATTTACGGAACAGAAACTGATAAAAAACTGCGTTGCACTGTAAAAAAGGGGTACAAAAAGAATCTTTTGTACCTTTTAATACTATTTAATGGGCCATGGGTACCAATAGGGGTACCCAAGTGTTAAATATACTGAGATTCTTTTCAATGTTGACTTTTTGAAAGGTGTAAGAATTCGTTGAATAATAGAGTGAGACCCGTATGTATTCACTTCACCAGAGATACTCATCTCTCATCATACTATATCTCGCATGCTGTAGAAATGAGAGTAATAAAACCATTACTTACCTGATAAGTTGTTTTAAAATAAAAAAGTTGGTTGATCTAAGAGTGCAAGGTGATACACCCATAATCGTTATTGATGTCCAGGGGTGTGCACGGTTCGGTTTGGGTCGGTTTTTGGTTAAAACCGAAACTAAATCGAAACATTCGGTTTTTATAAAACCAACAACCGAAACCGTTCAGTTTTTGGTGGTTTGGTTTTTTCGGTTTCATATCGGTTTCGGTTCGGTTTTTCAGTTTCAAACCGTTTATATTTGAGTGTGGCCAGTTTATACTAACAAACTTGTTTTACATAGAAAATTGGTTTTTTTTTTTTGTCAATCCGAGTCTAATAATGTTTACCTCAAATTTCTACAATTACACATATATAAATGAGACATACACACATGCAAGTGAAAATACACATAGTATGATCATTGTCACACATGTAATGATATATTGTCAAGTAAACACACATACATGACAAACACACGTATAAACAATAAGATATATATATTATAACTTCACCCACAAAATGATTATGAATTTAAAATTTTGATTTATTATTTATTTATTTTTATTATATTAATTCTATATTATTATATTATTTATATATTAAAACTGGTTCGGTAGGGTTCGGTTTTTACGGTTCGGTTTTTGGACGAAAACTGAAACTGAACCGAAATTTTTCGGTTTTTCAAAAATTAAAAACTAAACCATCGGTTTCTAGTTTCGGTCGGTTATTTCGGTTCTGTTTTTTCGGTTTGGTTTCGGTTTTTTTCTGCTCACCTCTATGTGTCACATTAGCATACACTTAATAACACCAGAATAGTGAAACATACATCAACTATAAATGTTCTTGGTGCATGTGGGTCCCATGACACACCCCTGAAAAGCCACCAGCGAAGAGACGAACGATGTCACAACGGCATAGGGAGGGGTGCAGAAAGGCGCGTCGTTGGTGCAAAAAAAAGGCCAATGGCGTGTTGTGGGTCCCATGACACATCACCGAAAAGCCACCAGCGAAGAGACGAACGGTGCCACAACGGCATGGGGAGGGGTGCAGAAAGGTGGCGCCGTTAGTGCCAAAAAAGCCAATGGCGTGTAGTTGGTGCATTGCAGTGTGCACTCTTAGAATTGCACTCTTAGAGTAATTATTGACTTTGTTCTTTTAATTAACCTATTATGCATTAGGCGTGTGTACGATGTCGTGTAGGCATTTAATGAGGTCGTTTTATGTTAATGTTGTGTCGTTTGGTTAATGGGTTTTATTAGTGAACTGTTATAATTTGGTTAGGCCTGGATTAGTTCTTACTTCGCGGTTTTAATATTGCACCGATATATGCAAGTATACTCAACACTCTTCACACTCTTCTTTAGTCTCTCTCTCTCCCCCCTTCTCTCTCTCTCTCTCTCTCTCTCTCTCTCTCTCTCTCTCTCCCCTTTTTCAGTGGTTAGGTGGTTGTTAGTCGGTGGTTCCGGATATTTAGGTAGATGTGTTTCACTATTACATGCGAGTGTACTCAACACTCTTCACACTCTTCTTTAGTCTTTTTCTTTTTCCCATTCTTCAGTGGATATGGTTGGTGGTTGATCGGTGATTTCGATTATCTGGGTAGAAGTGTTTCTTCTAGATTTGGTGTTTCACGGATTAAAGGTATGTTTTGTTGTTGTTGTTGTTGGTTATTCGATTATGTTTTAGGTGTGTAAGATTTTGGAAATGATGTATTGCATGTGTTGTTTGGAATTTGTTTTCGTGTTTTTAGCTGCTCTGTTTACCTTTCTGCAGCTTGAAGCGGTGATTTGGGATCGCCAAGTGTGGTTTAGAGATTAATGTATGTTTTTGTTTTTGTTGTTTTTCATTTTTGGAGATGTTGTATTGCATGTGTTGTTTTGGAAGTGGTTTTCGTGTTTTTTAGTTTTTTTTGTTTAAATTTCTACAGCTTGAAGCCATGATTTGGGATTGTCGATTGTGGTTTAGAGATTAAGGTATGTTTTTATGTAATTGTTGTCGTTCGGTTTTATATTTTAATTATGTTTTAGGCGTGTAAGGTTTGATTATGTTTTAGTCGTATAAGATTTTGGAATTGATGCATTGCGTGTGGTGATTGGAAGTGCTTTTCGTGTTTTTAATCTGTTTTGTTTAACTTTCTGCAGCTTGAAGCCGTGATTTGGGATCCTCGATTGTGGTTTGCAGATTAAGGTATGTTTTGTTGTTGTTGTTGTTGTTTTTGTTGTTCGTTTTTGTATTTTGATTACGTTTTAGGCTTGTACGTGTAAGGTTTGATTATGCTTTAGTCGTGTAACATTTTGGAAATGATTTATTGCGTGTGGTGTTTGAAAGTGCTTTTTGTGTTTTTAATCTATTTTGCTTAACTTTCGACAGCTTGAAGTCATGATTTGGGATCGTCGAGTGTGGTTTATAGATTAAGGTATGTTTTTTTGTCGTTGTTGTCATTCGTTTTTGCATTTTGATTGTGTTTTAGACGTGTAAGGTTTGGTTATGTTTTAGTCGTGTAAGTTTTTTGAAATGTTGTATTGCGTGTGGTGTTTGGAAGTGTTTTTCGTGTTTTTAATCTGTTTTATTTAACTTTTTACAGCTTGAGGCAGTGATTTGGGTTGGTGTTAAGAAAAATGTATTTGCGACCGGATCATTGATTGTGGTCAGAGATTGAGGGTATTTTTTGGTTTTTCATTTCTGTACTTTGATTTATTTTAGGTGTGTAAGGTTTTGGAAATGGTGTATTGTATGTGGTGTTTGGTAGTGCTTATCGTTTTTTTGACAAAGGTCGGATAATATTTTTTTTTCTTTTTTGAAATTTTCAGGGTTTGAGGATAAATAATGCATTGCTAAGTTTGCATACATGCTTTGGAATGAAGCCGTTTATGGAGCATGCTTTTTATGCAGCAGAATTCTGCCATTTGCTTTTGTCAAATGGTGTGATACACGTCAGATAATGGTGTAATGCATGTCAAATGGTATGATGCAACGTGACGAGACAGACTTACCAAGTTTGCAACCATTAAGCTTTTTAACGACTTTTTACCTATCTGAGCCTTTTTAATTGAATAAGGTCATAGATTATTGTTTACGAAGGTTGTTGGAAAGGAAAATTACAGTATGCGTGAGGACGACGTCGTTTTATGCCATTTGAACCCCGTTTGACGACGATTATAAATATGTATTGTATGTTTATGAATTTGGTCATTATTTGAGAATAAGCGCTTCTTGGCAGGATATTTATATTAATGCAGCCATGGCTTTTATTTTGGCTTTGTGCTAATACATTTCCACAGAACGATGTTGTTTTGGCAATTAAAGTGGTCGTTTTGTGGAGTGGTTGTGTTGTTTGGTTTATTGGGCTATTTTGTTGGGCCATTAAAAATTGTTACCTTGGTCCATGAGTAAGATTTCTTGGGCGATTTTCATTTTGTGCCAATATGAGCCTTTAAAAACGCGTACGAAGCACGCCTAATGTATAATAGATGATTAATTGTTCAGACATTCTGAACTAGATCTGCGATGATGATATACATGTCCTTGAGATGTTTCGCTGAAATTGATCAAAGATTGACAATAACCGTATCTTCGCGGGGTATTTATAGTAATGCAGCCATGGCGGTTACTGCTTCTTTTTCCTATTAATTTCTTATAGATTTGAGCCTCCTTTACTTTTTTTCCTATTATACATTAGGCATGCGGACGACGCCATTTTGAGACTCATTAATGGCAACCGACGTCGTTTGTGTTTGCTTTGGGTTGTTGCGCCATTTTTTTCCTTTTTGGCTGTAATTAGGTCGCCGGTTGTTATTTGTTGCCCTGGTTGTGTTACAAACTAAACACCGACATCTGGAAGTGTATTCAATGCTATTTTTAGTGCATAACATATGGTTGATTCATCTCTAAGTTTATGCATTTCTTTCTTTCCTCGAATATGCATACTAATTAGGAGTGTTAGTTGTTTGGTAGTTACGTGATTTCGGATATCTAGGTAGAAGTGTTTCTTCTAGATTTCCTTTTTCAAGATTTGTGATGGTGTTAATAAAACTGTATTGGAAGCTGTATCGTTGATGGTGATTCACAGATTATAGGGTATGTTTTTGTTGTTGTTTATTCGTATAAGTTTGATTATGTTTTAGGCGTGTAAACTTTGGAAATGATATATTTCATGTGATGTTTGGAAGTGGTTTTTTAAGCTTTTTAAATAAGATCTTGCAGCTTCAATCGTTCGTTCGGGATCTGGAATATTTTGGGAAAACTTTTTCCTTCAGCCGCCCGAAAAAATGCCCTAGCAGGCCGGCTCCTCATCTCTGGGAAGAAAGTGGTTTGCTCCAAGTTGTAGCTCTTCCTCTTAGCTTTCCGTGGTCGCTTGAATCAAGTTAATCCGAGTTCGTATGCTCAAGTTATGGCCAAAATGGTGAAGGTGTGCCGGAACAACAATACTTCCAATATTTCTTCGTTTAAGCTTCCCGATCGTGTGGCTCTTGATTGTGGGTTTTTATTCTTCAATATAACTTCCTTTTAGCTTCATCTTGGGACTTGGGAGCTTGTATGGTTGACTCGTTTTCTCTTTGAAATGCTTCTCGAGCTTGATCTTGATTAGGGATTCTTCGTACTTGTATAAAAACTTTATTTTTACTTTTTTTTCTCGTTTTCCTGTACTTGGCTACAAATAGACTTGCAAATACACTTTGGTACAATTAAGTAACAAAAGCATATAAAAGTAGCCAAATAACATATACAAAAGTATGGATAACGCGACTAGAAACATACTAAATTTGAGCGTTATCATACGTCAAATACGAGCAGGGGCTAAAGACGGGCAACTCCTAAAAAGTTTCAAAAGGCAAAGTAAAATTGATTCCACGTCCTTGTTACGCCGTAATTCAAGCGATATAACTACACCGTAATAAAGACAATTACGGCGTAAGGGACTCCTTACTTAAGGTTACGTCGTAACTTAGTCGAGCCTATAAATACAAGCTGTAATTCAACCATTTTTGACATCCCTCTCCACACCAAACCCAAAGGATGACCGCGACCTCATTCCAACCCATTTTTCAGCAATCACCAACCACTCTTCCAAGGAGAATTCGTTCTTAATCATCAAGATCATTGGATCAACATCAAGTAACTTGTATCAAGCATTATGTTTAATTCAATTCTTGTTTTATACAGTAATCTTGGTGTAATTTACAACATGTTTGGCTAAACACTTTAAGTGTTAGCCTAGTCATGAATCTATTTGTGTTTTGATCTTTATTCCTTCGTTTAATTATCATTTTATATGGATATCTTACTTGCTTATCAATTCATCCCCGCGTTTTGGTAGTATTAAGGCTAGTGTGAAGCTTATTAGCTAGTGAGTAGGTGTGAACAATTGAAAGCTAGTCTAGTAGGTTACTCGAGATGGGATGGCATCCATTTCGATTGTAGGGGTTGTCCATATCACCACATGCATTAGATTAGGTACTTAAAAAGCACGAGTAAACCTTTTGTGAGTTGGCACCTAATGGGGGTTTAAATGTCGAGAAGTGAGATTGTCGACATTAGATAAGTCTATAAGATAGTTGGGGACATAATGACTATGAATTAGATGCCAAGCTTTCAGTGATCAACGAGGTTGAGATCGTAGGAACTATAGGTTAGGTTGTGACTACAAATTATACCTAATGATATTAGAACCACTGTATAAAACGAGAGTTAGACATTACACTAGGAATTAGGATCATTGCACTAATAGAAAAAAATAACTAGGTTAACATGTTTTCTCTTTTGATAAGTAAACCTCACTTTTAATTCACGTCATTTAATTTCTTGCATTTTAAATACTTAAACCAATTTCAAATCGTGACAATCATTAAAACTTAAGTTATAGACCGCCCATTAGCTCTTGGGAACGACCTCAGATTTACCACTCCCACACTATACACGATCTAGTTCTCTGTCCGTTAGTGCAATTGTAGATCTTAGGTAGACGAGACTTATAAATATAAAACGAGATCTAAACACTCGTAAAAACTATCTTCACCCATTTATCTGTAAGAAACTCAAAATTTCCTTTAAATATCTCAAACATAGAAGGATTATTTAATAATGGACTTCCCGACCAACTCTAAATCTTAAACCGTGTCAATTTAACGACGATATATGGAAGAAAATTGTGGTCCGTGATTCAGACCCGCAAAAGGCACATAAAGCTGAAAGATGATAAATACTACGATGTGTTAGATTACACATTGCGGGGAGACAATTTATAGAAGCACGCCAACCACAAACAGTATCCCTTCTAGAAACCCAAGAATTCCTTTTAAAGGACGGATCATCAACATCATCCTTGAACAATAATTTTCAATAACTCTACTCACTGATTTAACCGTAATTATACCAGAACCCTCAAGGGTCCAAGTCTTACGCCTTCTGAACGAACTCATCTATCCAAGCCCAATTACCACTTGGTTTTCGTCTCCATGCCCAACTATTGTGCCCCACGCATTCCGCAAGAACCCATCTGTCCATAACAACAACAACAACAACAAAAACATACCCAATCCCGTCGGGGAAGGTACGGGAGAGGTGAAATGTAGACAGATCCTACCCCATACCCTAGTATAAAACCCGAGAGTAAAAAGACTGCTTTCAGGGAGACCTCCGGCCAGTGTATGTGTGCAAGTGAGCATGATAAGACATATATCGAAATAAATGACGATTGTCAAGCATACAAGCAAACAAGCTTACAAGCATAAATACCAACATAAAAATCAAATAGAAACCAATCATACAAGCATACAAACAAACGTCGAAAAGGATACTAAAACAAGACCTAAAACGCAAAGGCGGAAAGCAAGCTAACAATAATACAACGGAAAAATACACAAAAGCAACAAAGAACTAAGGGGAAAAGGACAAAAGATATAACCGTAGACGCCACAAGAGAACATAATACATAACAGAACAGATAAAGCGCAAAAGATACAACGGGAACACAAGCAAAAGCTAACAAGCATAAAGCATAAAAGCAAAAACACATAAAAGCAAAGGGGCAAGGGCAACTAGAAAAAACGCAAGCAAAGAAATGAGGTCAAGAGGCAAAAATATAACCAAGCCAAAAAAAGGAAACGAAGAGCAAATCAAGGCAACGCAAAGGGGACCTAAACCTAAGGCAAAGAAAATTGGAACAAGAGATTCCACTTACAGCCTAAAGGACGCTTAAAAAGCCTAAAAGCAAAAACTACCTCAAACCCTCAAACCACTCATCAGGGCACCGCTACGGGGGGCGAAACCTAAGGCCACGCAAAAGAGAACAAGGGATTCTGCTTACACCTAAAAGACGCCTAAAATGCCTAAACATAAAAACTACCTCAAACACTCTAATAACCAAGACGCCTATAAAGCTTAAACGTAAAAACTACATCAAGGTCATGTCCGATCTACCCGCTTATTCTAATCCTATCTCTCCACGCGTTCCTATCTAAGGTCATGTCCTCAGACATGAGAAGCTCCTTCATGTCTAGCTTAAGTCTATCATCCCACCTAAGTTTAGGTCTACCCCTTTTCCTCGTACCGTCGACTATTAAAGCTTCGACTCTTCTTACTAGCGCTTGTTGTGGCCTTCTCCTGACATGACCAAACCATCTCAACCTTCATTCCCCCATCTTAGATATTATAGTTTCCAATTCAAGTACCGTTTTAAAAACTCCATTCAGGATCATGTCAAACACAGTTTTACCACAAGTCTACCTTAGCATTCTTAATTTCGCCACTTCCACCCTGTTTGCTTGAGTTTTCGTAACCGGACAACACTCTGACCTGTACAAGATAGCTTGCCTTATTGCCGCGCTATAAAATTTTCCCGTTAGCTTAAAGGGGACCTTCTTACCACATAGTACCCCTGACGCCGCTCTCCATCTCACCTACCCTGCTCTAATACGGTGGGTTACATCATCATCTATCCTTCCTGATTTGTGTATCACCACCCTCCATGTGTTTGTAACAAAGCAACTTTTATCTTTCTCAAGTGCATACAAACGTGGAAAATGGGATTTTTGCGGCCACGAATCTTTAATCCAAGTATCAACCTGAAATTATGTTTGCTTTCTATTCCAAACTTTCCTGACAATAAAATTATTTCGAGAGAGACCACTTGATTTATTTAGTTGCAACAACCAATGATGTTTACTCAAATGCCATATTTTCGCCAAGACCCCGAGATTGAATCGAACCCACAAGATCTCGCAAATAACTTTCATCCATGACACACCTATTTCATTAAGAAAACGCTATCTCCACTTGCCAAATAGACTCTTGTTTTTAGCTTTGATGCTCCCTCTCCCTGTCCCTAAACCACATTAATAACCTTATTCTATTAGGTCCGCATCATCTTTATTTCACTCTTTAAAACCCCAAAAGAAATGCATTTTGATCAATTTAATATGTGATAACCAATACGGGGCTTTAAAGATGGAAAGATAGTATAAGGGGAGACTCCCGAAAACGATTTAAGAAGCGTGAGCCTTCCGCCAAGTGATAAAAAATTACATTTCTAAGTCACGAGCCTCTTATAAAATTTTGCTAATCACCTCATTCTAGCTAGGCTTCTGTTTTTTTCATAGATCTCCCAACCAGCAACACAAGATAAGTGAAAGGGAGAGCATGTAAGGAGCAATATATTGCTCTAGCAATGTTCGATACATCAGCCAACGGAATACCGATGGCAAAGAGGCGGCTTTTTCTAGATATAACATGAGACCAGAAATATCATGAAAGCAACCTAAAATGCGAACTAAGTGTTGGGCATTTGATTTTGACTATAGTCAAGGTCGATTATTAATTTACTTTCCTTGAAAATAGAATAAAACAACGTATCTCAAAACTTTTCCATAAAACAATGTAGAATGCTACCAGAACACGAGACTAGTAGAGAGCATATGAAATCTCTTTTCAAAATGCAATGACATGTTCATATACACTAAGATGGTTGTTTTTTCTACATTCGACAATGAAAACCAAAGTTAACATGTTTAACCACTTGCAAATGTATATTTATCTTAGAAGTATTCATCTTAAACTTTACGATCATGTTTTGCAATATTGCCTCACCATCCAATGAATCAATCACCAAACATCTTGTCCCCATATTACTTGGCAAAATGCTAGATTTGAGTGAAAAGATACACACATTTACTATCTGTCAAGCCCGAACAATTATGAAAGTTCCTTTCCTTTTACCATTTTTTTTTAAAACGGCAACTTTATTAAAAACCACTAGCAAAAAGCTAGAAAATTACAAGGAAATTAAATAAGGATGCTGAATCCAACTATCCCAACGAAAAGTACATTTACTTCTAGCACT